>JAQQSW010009621.1:0-13189 GCA_028646575.1 Pseudocheirus occidentalis
TTTTCTGAAGTCATCTTGCTTGTCATTCTTTTATAACAATAATATTCCATTACAATCATATGCCACAGTTTGTTTAGCCATTCCCCAACTGATGGACATACCTTCAATTTCTAATTTATACCCTAACACAATCAAGCCCCCTCCCACTGCTGTCTTTTCCCATTGGCTAGGAGGCAGGTTTACAATCTGAGCTCAAATTCTCCTCCAATGATAAGGAACAAAGAACTCTGCCACTATCTCTCAGTGGCTGGGAGGGAGATTTACAAAGAACAAGGTTATAGGGGATAGCCAATTCAAATGTAGCTATCCTTATTAGGCAAACACCAAAGTGAAGAAGGGAAGGGCTGATTGACAGCAAGGAAAGGGGGAAGGGTCCTGAACAATCTGAACAATTCAGATGTTCACATCCTTATTTGGCAAATGCTAAAGCAAGGGAGGGGAAAAAGGTCACAAGCAAAGGTGGATGTTGAAAACCCCTAAAGGGCCTAATGCTAATGTGGCAGTAGTGATGAAGGGGAAAGAAGGGAAAAGGGGGAAGCTGAAACTCCAGTTTGCTCCCACAAGAAAACTAATGGGCTGAGAAGTTTCACCTTTCCCATTCACTACAGATGTTATTGTAATACTGATTTTACAGAACAATGAATTTAAGCTCACAGAGGTTAGGTGAGGTCCCCGAGTTACAAACCTTCTAAGTTTCTGAGGCAGAATTTAAATTCACATCTTGATTCCAAGTCAGTATTTGGAACAAAGATGCCACACTTATGACACTAAGAGTTAAGGTAATTTTTAATCAATAGCATAAAATCTGTGATTATTAGGGTTCTTCTCTCCCCCCCCAACCTACTTCTTTCAACCACTCTACCCGCTATCAATACAATAAAATGAAGCTTCATAGGATTGGGAGTTATTTAGCAATTTTCTTTGTTTCATAGGTTACCACTGTAGTAATAATTACTACAAAGAATTAGAGCTCCACTAAGTCCTGTTTAGTCTTCTTGCAAATTTAATTTAGAGTACAGCAACCTACTTACCACTGCTTCAGCAACTCCTTTAAAGTTTTGCTAGTCTTCAGAATGATTTAAAGGAGATATAGGCTAGCAAGTCAGAGACATAATAGAGTTAAAAGAAATTTCAAACTTTAACTTAGATAAGAGTTTGAGCTAACAGACCATTAGTGTCTTGAAGAAAAGGAGTGCAAAAGACAAACTTGAAGATGCTTAAGAGTTACTCCAGCCAAGTGGCTGGGTACTACTATTTGGGATTTGCCTCAAAAAAGAACTAAAGGTAGCAGTTGAGGCTATGACCCAGATGGCTAGATACAGGAGCTAAATGCCTACATATGGCAGCAGAGAACAGCAACATGGCAAATAAGCTGAATGACATCAAGACCAGCTAGTAGCTACAGGGAGCAACAACAACCCAACAAGTAAACTAATTGTAGCTGTAGACAAGCAGATAAGAAGATAGAGCTACTCATAGGAAGCAAAGTAGAAAGTAGCAGAGAGGACCTTGGTACCTCTGCAGTGTCAGACACTTGAGGTTTCCTGGCTGCCAGTGTTCCCTGTATGTGTGCACCTCTCCATTATATCTAGTTATGCCCATTCCCGGGATATGGTAATGATGGGGTACAGGCTCTGGGGATCCCCTTGAACTCTCCTTGAATCTTCCCACTTTATCTGGCATTCCTTTGAGGTCATAAGCCTTTCATTATGGCTATACCCAAATCTCTGTTCATCTACTTCCCACCCTTAAACGCATTCTCTAGGCTACTGGCCAGTCTCATCAAGATCTTCCCTAGATTTGACCTCTAGCCACCCCAGGGTACTGGTCATTCCCATCAAGATCTTCCCTAGATTTCCCCTCCTCCTCCAGACACCCCAGACTATTTGGCCACCCCTGGATTCTTCCCTCAGTCTTTCTCTATATAAATTCTATCTTGTTTCCATGAAAGTGCTGGAATTCTATCTAGCCTGCTTACATTAGCATTACAAAGGCTCAGATTCATTCAGAGTCTACCCAATATGGCAGATCTTTAATAAACTTTGTTTTCCCTTGATCGAAAGGAGGCTTTTGGTCAAATTCATTCAGGCAGGACCCACTTGTCGCTATTTTGGTGTCCCAGCACCCCTAAAATTCAACAGTAATAATAAACTATGGGAAAGAATGTCTGTTTCTTGGTGAAGTCTTTCTTGGTACTTAGTTTGCTATGCTGTTTAAGTGCCTTTCTTTAAACTAACATATTCTCTAGTTGGCCTAGTAAAAGTAAATACATATGATGATTATATAAATACATTATGATCTATACTTAACTCTACTAGTCCTTGGAAAAGTCTCTCAATGACTGTACCTGAAGCTATACCTCTAGGTTGTTGATTCTGCCAGAGTTTCAACTCTGTTGGTCATACCTTTGACAAACAAGAGTCATTTCTAAATGCAGTAGGGCATCAAAGCTGAACTTTGGTTCTATGTGTGTATGTATGTTCAGTCAGCTGTACTTGGTTATTTAATATTTATTTGATCATGCAACAATAATATTATTTTTAAAAGGACAGAATTAGAAGAATTGTCAAGTGGGCGAAGTTTTCCTTTCAACTTTTTCACATCTCCTTCATCTTTCTTAAATACCTCCTACCACCAAACACCTGATTACTGCCCTATTCTGTCAGAGAGGTAAAGGAGGAAGGGAGGAAGGGAGGAAGGCAGGAAGGGAGGAAGGCAGGAAGGAAGGCAGGAAGGAAGGCAAGAAGGCAGGAAGGAAGGCAGGAAGGCAGGAAGGAAGGAAGGAAGGAAGGAAGGAAGGAAGGAAGGAAGGAAGGAAGGAAAAAGAGAACAAAGAAAGAGTTTGGACACCCCAGAAAGAGAGAGTATTCTTTCTCTGATATATCTATCAAAAACACCTGAGGCTGATACTAGAGTTTCAGAAGATAGGGTATTAGACAAGATGTTCTCTTGTGGTCCCTTCCAGTTTGAGATAATGCCTCTATGATTCTTTAACCTTTGCTCCAATTTTCATATTTAGTCTTTTAAGAATTTTCAAACAAAAAAAAGAATTGTCAAATGATTTCCTCTCGCATGGCATGTTGCACTTTTAGATGGTCCCATTTTGGTGAGCCTTTTTATGACATTGTTAATTGAAGAGTTAAATGACTCCCAAAATAAATATTTTTTCTACATATGTTTCTGTAGAACAGATTAATTGCATAAGACATTCATTGACCAGCTGTCAGATTTCTCTAGCATATACTCCAAATCTCTTGAGGCCATTCAGAAAATTTTTAATATAGAAATGCAACATCATATTTCATAGGATACAAGATCTCTAATATGGAAATGTATGTACTCATCTGGAAAGGGTGAGCTATCTAAAAATCAGTCTGCTATGAACTGGCAATATGATTGAGATACAAAGAACTTAGAAAACATTGATCTAATGTAAGGTAAGATACCTTTAAAATATTAGCCATTTAGCTGCTGACATTGTTGGGAAAAAATCTATTCTGTAAAGAAGAAAAATAAATCAACTATGGAAAAATGTAAGGTAATAGTAGTAAAATGCATTCATGAAAGTGTGAAGAAACACAGTTTTCAAGTAAGATGTGAGATAAAGACAGGAAATGGTTTTTTGCATAAATGAAAATACTTAAATTGCTTTTAAAGGATATGAAGTAATGACCTTTGCATAGGTGAACATTTTGGTGGCTCAAACAAACATAAAAAGAACTTGTATATACTAAAAACTCATTAAGGCAATTGTGGCAAAAAAACATTTTTCAGAGGCACAGAAAATTAAGAGGGCTGGTTTGAGGACAGAAGAATAGTTAAGGCTTCAGGGCATTATAGTCCCTTATCTCATTTGGATGTAACTATATTTAGGCTTAAGTGGTTAAAACTCAGAAAATGATGAATCAAAAAGAACTCTTGGGAGACTGTGGGATGATTAAATAAAGGATATCTATAGCTAACAGAAAAGGGAAGTTTCTGAGTTGTTGCTTCATCAGAGAAAGGTGAGTCAGTAACTAGGAGTCAGGAACCTGTGCCCACAAAGTCACAAGTGACCTTCTGGGTCCTTACGTGGGGCCCTTTGACTGAAGTCAAAGATCTGTCTGTACTTGAGAACATAGAAGCTCTGGCTTGAGTTTTAAAATTGGGGTGGGAGGAGACCACGGGTGGAGGGAGGAAAATGGGTGTGGGTGGGAAATGAGTCAAGAGCATGAATAAACGGGCTGATGTAAAGAACTAAGCCAGAGAGAAAACAGACATTTTAACAGAATCTAGTGGAAACATTAGATTCAACCAATCTGTGTACGGAAATTAATAGTAGGAGATTCAGCTAACAAGAAGACTTCAGCAGTTCATTCTTGCTTGGCAAGATAAAGGCTGAAGCTCTTCAAAAATCAGATGAATTACCCTCAAGCCATCTACAATTTTGTGTAAGATGAAGCTTCTTAGAGTTAGCTGTTGCTTTCTGCTGTGCTCTCTTATTGAAGAGGGAGAAGCAAAAAGGGAAAAAGACAGGTTTGCCCCTGATTTATTGATGGATCAACTAGTATTCATGGTACTATCCATGTTACTAAAGAGAAGGGAATGGATATAAGAAATGTGGTGGTTGATCTGTTTTTTATTTTCTAATTGTATCGTAAGTTCTAATATTCAAGTTGTGCATCCATTTTCAGTGTACTATGGCAAAAGGTATAAGACACTGATCTAAGTTGTCAAATGACTTTCCAGTTTTCCCAGCAGTCCTTGTCAAATAAGAAGTTCTTACCCAAGTAATTTATGTCCATGAGTTAATTGAATACTAGGTTGAGTTCGATTGTTTCTGACTCTTCCTTATCTAGTCAAGTCAACTTATACATTTTTTCTATTTCTTAGTCAGTTTCAAATACTTTTGATAATTACTATTTTAAAATGTAATTATGCTTCAAGTCCTTCTTAACCATATTTAGCCTGCCCACTTTACAGAGGAGACAGAAGCAATTTAAGAGATCTGTGGTTTGGGGGGTTTTTCCCCTCTTATTTATTAACATCCCATCAAGCAGTGGGCCCATACAATAAGCACCATTCTTATTTGAACATTAATCTTAAACTAAGTTTATTTGTTCTTGGCATTGGAGGTTGAGGGAAGATGAAGCCTCAACTCATTTGGGGTGTTAGCCTTTCAGACATTATTTAAATCTATGACTCCATTCCCTTAGATCCCTGTTTCCATTTCTTTATGAGTTCTTTAAAAAAAAAAAGAAGTTTCAAATAAATTTATGGTTTGCTTTAAAATTTCTCCCCTTTTTGTGCTTCTCAGGATCATTCATAGTAGTATTGTCATAATTTTTCTTTCTCTGAAAGTCACCTATCTCCTTTGATTTGTCTTCCCTTTTAGAGTCTCAAACCATACGATCATGTTAAATATATATCTGAACTTTTAAAAATCCACTTCCTTAAGTCTGTGGAACACATCTGACCATTGCCTAGCCTTTTGTCCATTTTGATTGTCATCAATTCAAAGATGATCTAGACACCATCTTCCTTGATTCCCATTGCAGCCACACCACCAAAATTGTTCAGAATTAGATCCAGAGTATTTTTCCCTTTGTTTCTTTCCCCATCTTCTGCAATATGTATGAACTGAGTCTTTGTAACGCCATGCACCAGCAGATTCCCAAAAGAATTCTATTGTAAACAGCTTTTAAGGTTCGGATTACACAGTAATAATGAACACTCTGTTTATTCCATTACAAATCAAGGCAAACATTCACAATATAATATTCACAACATTACATCTTATCACATAAAATCAAAATATGGTGTTCATAACAACTTACCATTAGAATGGCCACACAGTTTTTACTACAGTGGCCACAATATTTAGAACAAGGAATAAAAGAATAATCATTTGGTTTCCCTGAGGGGGAAACCCTCCTCACTTAATCATTCAATCAGTTCACAATACAATAATCAAACTTCCACTCATGGGGCAACCATTAACTTAATCAGTCACTAATCTAGATTCCCAGTTACTATCATTAATTACTAATACAGTCCTTAGAAAAACCACACAAACCCTCCACCGCTTGGTGTCCAGCAAATCTCAATTTAATCCAAGGGGAGGCCTTTTCTTCATCTTGACTCTGGTGATTCCCTGGATCACCTTCCATGGTCCCAGCTCCCTCCTGAATCCACCAGTCACCTGGATTCAGAAGCAGACAGCTGCCAGATTCTCATTCAGTCTTCAGGGCAATCCCTGGCACCCACTGAAGTTCACAGGGTCCAGCACATCTCAAACCCTCCACCACTTCTCTTGTCTGGAACTCAAGAATCAGCCAGGCCACAAACAAACAAAGTGCTATCCTGGTCATGCTTCTTCAGTCCTCCAGCAGTTCAACTGGCCATAGGACCCAAAAGGAATATTGGCCTTCTGGGTGGCCTTCACCAGATTCTGGTCTCAGGAAAGCTCCATTTCAGTTCTCAGCCAGCTCCCAGATGCTGAGACAATCCTACTTCCTCCAACAGGAAAATTCCAATTCTGTCATTCTGTCTTTGGGTGAACCCAGAATAAAACCTGAGGGGACCCAAATCAAGCACAGGCTGGGATCTAAGCATTCTTATCACCATCTTACCACATCCCCGGAGTGTCTCTAAGGATAACCTGGCCTCTACAATAAGCTCTTTGGGTTAGACAATTTTTTAGCTAAGTAAAACTAGACTCAAACAATATTAGCAAATGATAAATAATAATCCCCACTGGTCATACCCAGTATATAGCTCTCCATTGCCCTCTGCATGGTAATTAATTTTTACTTCTTTGAACTTTATTATGTTCATGTCTTCTAGCCATACAAAAACATTGGGAGATCAATGGTATTTTTAAATATTTCCAAAAGAAGCTTGTAGTCATAAAGGGAACGTAGCAATTTCCTGGACATTATCCAGCCCACAGTCCTATTTACTTCTGAGGGCAATTATCCCCAATGAGGGAACTGAGGCTATCAGCTGCATAACCAGATGTTCACTTTCTATACTTTACTTTTTATTCTTCTTAAGTTCTAACCCTCCCAAGGGAAAAAAAAAAGAGGCCCTCAATTAAAAAAGCAACAAACCTTCTGTGCATTTCACTTCCTGAAGTATCTCTTCCCATGTCTACTTTTGTTTGTTTTGGTTTTGGTAAGCAAAAATATCATGGGATTATGTGGAGCTACAGCCTTAGTGACCCCATGGCTCTACCTTTTGAATGTGCTGACCTCATTTTGTGTTTATCACTCCCTGGGGAAGCACCAGTAATGAGGGGATATTAGTGCAGTCTCTGTGCTTAGGCCTACAGGGTCTCTGCCATGTAGGTCAGCATTGGGGTTTTATTTCCCTAAAAGCAATATAGCTGTCCCTAAGACTTGATTGGTCTAAAAGGATAAGGTTTAAGACTTTCATCGGGTTTGTCCTATCACCAAAGGGCTGTAATAGCAAATACCTTAGCATATCCAGAAGGGCTGCTAGCACAGGCTCTTTGATCTGCTTTTCTAAAGGAAAACAACTCAGGAGAGGTTAACAGTCTTACTTTAATCAAACACACACACACAAACACACACACATCATTCACTTTTGTTCAGGGAAAAAAGTCAACTCCCTGAACTTCAGAAAATATAAATAGAAATTAAAAGGAGACAAAAAAAATACAGAGAAAATAACACAATTCAACATACCAACAGACAGGGCTTCTAGCTGTTTGACCATCACATACATACAGTGTTAGTCACCAGAGAAAGAAGCACCAACATTTGGGTTTTCAAAGCCAGGGAGCTCAACAGCTGCCCAGAGCCTCATCTGGCCAAATCACACAACTCTCCCCCATAAGTGAGCCCCAAAGCACACCCTCACCTCAGGGGTATATATAGCCTTCTCCAGGGTCAGAGAACATCACAATCTTAGTGACCCACTGCCTAATTACAAAGTACCAAAAGGTGTGGGCCTTCCTGAAAAGCAAGCCTCCCCTAAGCAAGCTTCTTTTGTTGGGCTCCAAATAAAGCCAATTAAGGGGCAGGGAAGATCTTCACATTTCCTTACCATTACAAGAGCATAAATGATGCAAGCCCACAAAGGAGTCAGTGTCCTTCAGATTTAGGAGATAATCCACTGTTGTAGAGTCAGTTACCACACACCCCAGACCAGATACATTTGTTTCTGTATAGAAATGGAGGGGGAGGGGCGCAAAGGGCATGAAGAACTATTCACCTGAATCAGTACTATAGTCTTACACTGAGTATCCTCTCCATGCAAATGACTAAGTAAATCTCCTTTTGGTAACCATTAGATAGTCAATTAATCTCAAGCCTGAACTAACAAACCTTCTTGAGTCATGTAGACATTTACCCTGGAAGACTTTGCTCATACTGCACGAGGTTTTCTTTTAGAAAAACTCAGTACCTTGAAAACTGAGCCACTATCAAGTTTTTGGTGTGTGCTCATGTCTTAATAGTCTGAAAAAACTGTGAAATAAAGTGTTATGAAAGAAAAGTTCCAATTCTTCACAAAAATTGAACATTACCATAATTACTTTTATAGTAATAAATTAGAAAATCTGGCTTGTTGCGTTGTCTCCTTAGTTAATTAGCTGAGGAAGCTGATTGCCCATTGTTCCAGTGATAGCTAGCTTTAAGCTCCTCTATAGGGAATAATTGTGTGTTTTGGGGGGGAAAACGGCATGTCATCTATTTTTAAAATTCATTGCTTATCTTTGCTGTGAAGAAGATATAGTAATGATTATTTAAATAGCTTCAAATTCCCTAATATTACTAGGGAGTTTAAAGTAATTCCTAAAAAATATGATCAGTTAAGAATAAATATTTTGGGGGAGGCTAGGTGGTGTAGTGAATAGAGCACTGGCCCTGGAGTCAGGAGGACCTGAGTTCAAATCTAGCCTCAGACACTTAACACTTACTAGATGTATGACCTTGGGTAAGTCACTTAACCCCAATTGCCCTGCCCTCTCCCCTCCAAAAAGAAAAAAAAAGAATAAATATTTTTGCAGACTTTTCAGGTAGTTTTAAATTTTAAGATAAAGTTAATTTCAAAATCGTTAATGAGGTATTCAGTATATAAATACTGAATTTTGAGCAACTAAACAGTATCTTCTCTGTGCTTATAAATCATTGCTTGCCATTCATAGAAGCTCATGTAAAGGGCTAAAATTTCAGTCAGGTTTCCGACTGCTAATGGAATATACTATTTTAACTTTTTAGATACAAATGAGCCTGTCAATATGGGTGCACTTTCCAACAATGTAGGTTGCAACCCATCCATGCCTCCTCCTCTACTATGACCCTTGACTATACTCTTTACAAATTCTTGACATGGGGGTCGTCCCAGCATTCTGAGGACATTCATCTAAAATAGTTCTTAATGTGGGGTCATGTATCCCTTTGGCAGCCTGGTGAAGATTATGGATCTCTTCTTAGAAAAAAAAATTTTAGTATACAAAATTCAGGACATAAGATCAAACAGAAACCAATTATGATGAAATGCAGTTATCAAACTATTTAAAACACAAATTCATAGACTTTGGGTTAAGAAAACCCTGCCCTAGATCATTTAATAGAGTACAGATACAGGGGGATCAAGCAAGCTTTTATCCATCATTTCTTCCTCCTTTTCATTACATAACCAGCCTTTATATCCAATCAAACATCCCTTGATAGAAAATCCCAAGTCAAGTCACTAAGCATTTATTAAGCACCAACTACAGAAGCAGCTCAGTGGATAGAGCACTAGACCTGGAGTCAAGAAGCTATGAGTTCAAATTTAGCTTCAGACAATCACTAGCTCTGTGTCCCTGTGCAAGTCACTTGGCCTCTGCTTGTCTTAATCCATTGGAGAAGGAAGGGGCAACCCATTCTAGCATCTTTGCCAAGAAAACCCTGTTTGAGGTCACAAAGAATCAGACCCTAATAAGAACTGAAGAATAATGTTCCAGGTACAGTACTTAGTGTTGGGGTTACACAAAAAAGGCAACAACAACAACAACAAAAAAGAAATCCCTGCTCTCAGGGAGCTCACAGTCAAACAGGGATACAATATGCAAGCAGTCATTCATAAACAAGATATAGACAGGAAAATTTGGAAATAATCTCAGAAGGAAAACATTAAGATTAAGGGGGGAGGGGAGATAGATGCTTCTTACAGAAAGTGAAACTTTAGCTCAAACTTGAAGGAAATCAGGGAAACCAGGAGACAGAGATAAGAAGGGAGAGAATTCCAGGCATGGAGACACCAGTGAAAATGCCCAGAGTCAGGAGATAATAGTATTCAAGAAAGAGCAAGGACAGGGGCGGCTAGGTGGTGCAGTAAATAGAGCACCGGCCCTGGAGTGAGGAGGACCTGAGTTCAAATCCGGCCTCAGACACTTAACTCAAAAAACTAGCCGTGTGACCTTGGGCAAGTCACTTAGCCCCAACTGCCCTCCAAAAAGCAAAATAAAACAAAGCAAACAAAAAAAATAGCAAGGAGAAGGTCAGTGTCACTGGTTCCCAGACTATTCAAACAAGAGCAAGGTGTAAGAAGACTGACAAGGTAGGAAAGATACAGGTAATAGGAGCCAAAAAGACTATTTTATATTTGATCCTGGAAGTAACAGGAAGTCATTGCACTTGATCGAATAGGGAAGTGATATTGTCAAACCTGCGCTTTAGGAAGATCCCTGACAGCTAAGTGGAAGGTGGTCTTAAATAGGGAGAAGCTATTTAAATCATCATTACTTTATCTTCCTCACAGCAAATGTCCCTTCTCTTGTGGAATCCTTCATTGTTAATATATTGCAACCTGCTTTTGTCTCTCATATAACTTTCTGTTTTCTGTGGAATAACCTAAAAATTGAAGTCTCTGTAGACTATGGTATTCCAAAGCTTGCAACCATTCAGCATCACTGAAAGAAGACTGAATTTGAAAGTGAGCTTTATTTCAAGGAAGAACTTAATATTTTAAAATGCTTACAATTTACCAAAGGTGGTCTAACCACTCACTTCTTATTCAGTCCAGACTCACCTAATTAGCCTTCTTCAGTGTTCTAGCCAAAACAGACATCCTGATGAATGAACTCTGTGAGCTGTCTATCCCACTTTGTATTATAGTCTGGGTAATAGGCATTCTTCTTATACTTGGTTTCCCTGCATGGATAGTTATTTCGAAATCTTTTAAGTGATTATGCACCTCGTTTAGGTTACACTGCAATATTCCAGGTCTAGATGCAATCAGTGCAATGTCATCTGCAATGAGGAACATCTGGAGCAGGATCCTGATGAGAACCAGGAAAATAGCTTACACAATGATTACAACAGAATAGGTGAAAATAAGAATAACAACAATAATAGAATTGAATGTTGTGAAATTTAATGTAATTTTTCCCTGACAAGAGATGAGAAAATGCATCTCCCTCTTTTCTTTGACTAAGTAGGAGACTATGGGTGCAGAACATTGCTTGTACTGTTGGATTCAGTTGATATGTTGCTTATGTTTGCTGAAGTGCTCTTTGTATTTCACTCTTTATTACAAATAGTAGCTTACTGTATAGGAGGGGGGAAAGGATAGATTCAAAAATTATGTGATATATAAATAAAAGATGTCAATATATTTTTTTACAAAAGAAAAGTCCTCTCCCATTTGGTCTCTGGATTGGACATTCTCTATGACAGAAGCAAACAGCTTCGGCAAGAACATAACTCCCTGTTTTATGCCTTGCTTCAGTGGGTCATGAGTAATAATCTCTATTATTATATCTTTCAAGGAATCTTGTATGATTGAGTTCCCTCCCACACACACATATTAAGGGGAAAAATACCCCAACCCTTTTCTGTTTCAAAGTCCAAAGCGGTTGACTTTCTGAAGTAAAAGGAGAAACAATATGGTTCTGATTCTTTATTTCTCTGAGCACTTTCCATGGCTGGGTTGGCTGGGCTAGGTGCTGCAGGTGCAGCATAGGGTTTAGAATTAAATTTCAAGGCTTGAGGTGATATTGGCTTTTGTTTATCTGTTTCTGCAAAAAAAAAAAACCTCTTTTCCTTTTTGTTAAGATATGAGATTTTGGCATTTCTCTGCTGTGGGTATCTCTGAGCTACTGTACTGGTTGCCATGCCCTAATCTGATCCTCTAGAGTGCCATTTGAAGAATAAAGTTTGTTTATTCAAAAAAAATTTGAATTCAGAAGGAAATAATGAGATCAACAGATTTAAGTGTAAGGAAAATACACTCAGGTTTCAACACATTGAGTTTGAGGTCCCTGGGGAACATGCAGGTAGAGATGCTTTGTCTTAGAAATTAAGATTGGAGAATGGCATTATTAATCCATTTTTACTAGCATTGTTATAGCCTCTGGTTCATGTGCAGATTAGTAAAGCATATTATACATGACTAATAGTCTTTTGTTAATTACTGAAACCTAAATCTAAGAAAAAAGTTGATGAGAAAAAAATATTGGAGTTTGAACTTTGAAAGACCTAGGTGAAATTTTGTCTTCATTACTTATTGACCCTGGTTTCCTCAACTCATAAAATGAAGGCAGAATGTGGAATGTCTCTGAGATCCCTTCTACATCTAAACCCATATTCCTATGGAATTTACATTATTCTTTTAAACA
This sequence comes from Pseudocheirus occidentalis, assembly GCA_028646575.1. Classification (NCBI taxonomy): domain Eukaryota; kingdom Metazoa; phylum Chordata; class Mammalia; order Diprotodontia; family Pseudocheiridae; genus Pseudocheirus; species Pseudocheirus occidentalis. The sequence continues at coordinate 12,611 of JAQQSW010009621.1, forward strand.
ATAGGCCAGTCAGGTGTTGGGGTGAATTGAGTGCTGGACCTGAAGTGAAGATTTGTCTTTTTGAGTTCAAATATGGCCATAGACACTTACTAGCTGTGTGACCCTCGGCAAGCCATGTAAGCCTGTTTGCCTCAGTTTCCTTGTCTGTCAAATGAACTAGAGAAGGAAATGACAAACCATGGCCAAGAAAACCCCAAATAGCCTCACAAAGAGACACCAGTGAACAAGAATTCTGAAAGGAACTGAATTTTAAAGGGAAATCCTTTACACAAACCCCCCCCCAATACAAGAAGCTTTCTGCGTCAGAACCTAGGTTATTTGGAATTTCTGTCATCAAATTAAAGTAATTCTTGTGAGTTGTAAATTCATGAAATTACTATTTTTCCAGAATACAATGACCAGACAATTATACTATCTGGATTTGTTTTTTGCTGTCCTCAACTCTGCTTTTATGAGAAAAAGCAAATAAGTCAGTTAGCCGATATCAGAGTTTTTACCAGCGAGTCACCTTCAGGATACGTCACAGGACCAGATCAGATTCAGTTTAATTTCCTATCCGTTCTGTCCAGTGTCTCTAGC
>JAQQSW010009622.1:0-13189 GCA_028646575.1 Pseudocheirus occidentalis
CCCTCCTCTTTCTTTCCTTCTCTTTTCTTCCCCAGAAGGGCATACTGAGGCTCTGTAGCAGCAAGCATTGCAGCATACCCAGGGTGGCTGCTAGCACAGGTTCTTTGATCTGCTTTTCTAAAGGAAACCAATTCAAAAAGGATTAACAATCTTACTTTAATCAATCAAACATAGGTCATTTGTCTAGTTCAGGGGAAAAAGTCAGCACCCTGAACTTCAGAGAATACAAAAAGAAGTTACAAGAGAAAATAATGACCAACAGACAGGGCTTCCAGCTGTCAGACCACTACATTCATACTTAGTCACTGGAGAGGGAAGCACCAACATCTGGGTTTTCAAAGCTGGGGGGCTCAATGGCTGCCCAGAGTCTCATCTGTCCAAATCATACAACTCTTCCCATAAGTGAGCCCCAAAGCAAAACCTCGCCTCAGAGGGATATATAGCTTTCTCCAGGGTCAGAGAACATCGCAACCCTCCTGACCCACTTAACTACAAAGTAACAAAAGTTGTACCTACCTGAAAAACAAGCCTCCAGGGGAGCACATGTAGCCTATTAGGGGGCAGAGTATATTTTGAAATCAGGAAAGGTCCTCAAGTTCATTTTAGGCTTATTAAATAGGGACGGGGAAGATCTCCAAATTTCTATTACCATTACAGACTCAGAGTGGGATGATGACTTATCCAAAGTCAGAGTGAGTAAGAGTATGTCCTGACCTAGACTCACTATGTGAGCAAGTAAGGGAATAAAACAACAATGTTCTCAAGGAGCTTTTTACTAACATGTACACATGTAAGTACATAGAAAACATATGTAAAATAAGTACAAAGACATTTCAGAGAGGTAACGTTAGTGACAGGGATGGGGTTGGTATGGGAAAATAAAGAAATGGAGGTAGATCTATAATTATCTCCATTTTCCAAACGAAGAAATTGAGTCAGTGAGAGGATAGGTGACTTGCCCAGGGTCACACAATTAGCAAAGATAAAATGACTAATATTTATACAATGTTTTACAGATATTACCTCATTGGATTCTGAAACAACCCTGCAAGGCAATCACTATCATAATATACATTTTGTAGAAGAGGAAACTTAAGTGGGTAGCAGTTAAGTGACTCATCCAAGGTCAGTCAGTCAGTCAACAAACATTAAGTGCCTACTTTGTACCACGCAGGGCAGCTACGTGGCAAAGTGGATATAGTGCTGGCCCTGGAGTCAAGAAGTCTCATCTTCCTGAGTTCAAGTGTGGCCTCAGACACTTATTAGCTGTGTGACCCTGGACAAGTCACTTAACCCTGTTTTCCTCAGTTTCCTCAGCTGTAAAATGAGCTGGAGTAGAAAATGGCAAATCACTCCAGTATTTTTTGCCAAGAAAACCCCAAATGGAGTCACAAACAGTCAGACATGATTGAAAAATGACTGAGCAACAACAAAATGTGCCAAGCACTATGCTTAGCACCAAGGATACAAAAAGAAGCAAAAGACAGCCCCTGCCCTCAAGTTGATATCAGTTCTAATGGGGGAGGGGGCAAACCAACATGCAAACAAATTATATACAAACAAGTTATCTCTAAGATAAGCAGGAAGTAAGTAAGAAGGAGAAAGTACTGGCATTAAGAGAGGTTGGGAAAGGCTTCCTGTAGAGGAAGAGATATGTAGTCAGGATTTATCAGATGCCAGAGGAGGAAGTAGGTAGAGATGAAGAGGGAGAGCATTCCAGGTACAGGGGACAGCCAGAGAAAATGCCTGAGGTGGAGAGATGGAGGATCCTGTTCACCGCACAGCCAGTAAGCCACTGTATGTATGTGGAGGGTAAGGTATAAGGAGACTGGAAAGGCAGGAAGGGACTAGGTTAGGAAGGGCGTTGAATGCCAAGCAGAGTGATTTTGAATTTGATCAGGGAGGCCATAGGGAGCCACAGGAGTTTATTGAATAGGAGATCCCAGAATGCAGACTCAAGTTTTCCTGACCCCAGCCTCAGTAGGGTCTCTATTATGTCACTGAGCTATCCAAGGGAAGTGGGGCTATGTTTTGAAGAGTTTTCTCACCACAAGTCTGGTGATGAGAGAATGATTTTCTTGGTTATAGAAGTTCAGGGAGGGCACTGCTAAGGCAGGAGGGGAGGGTGCTGTTTCAGTGATGGGCCACACAGATCATGAGTGGAATTCACAGCCCAGTGAAGGACTGCAGAAAACATGATTTCATGTCCTTTCTTTCCTTCCCAGGTAGATGGTCAAGGCTAAGACCCTGTATTTTCTTCCTCTAGTTTCCTTCTATCCCCAGTAAATAGCTCAGTAACTAACATATAGTTAAGTGCTTAACAAATAAATGCTTGTTGTCTTGACTTGGTATGTAAATAAGAGAACTGAGGCTCTGAGGGGAGAATTCAAATAATTGGTGGAATTTGAACCCAGGTCCACTAACCCCTGAGGTCTTCTTACCTTGCTCCTGATTCTGCCCATAATGGCCAAGGAAAACAAGTCTAATTCTCTTCTCATCATAAGATATGATGGCTATCTTGTCTCTCTCCCCTCTCCAAATCTTCTCCTCTAGCCTTCCCAGAAGCCCTTGTAACACAGTTGAGTGAAAAAGGTTAAGGACCAACCTGGTTCTCCAGGTTCTTTCCTCACATATTGGACTGGCTTTTGTCATATATCTTCACTGGGAGGAAGAAGGATTCAAAGGATTCTTACATAGGAATTACTTTCTGCTACTTATTTGCACAATTTTGGGTAATTGAATTCTCTGGAATTCAGTTTGGGGGCTGGCAGACACACTTCCCTGCTTCTTTTGACCCTGAACTCAGACCCCGCCTGCCCTCCCTGGTGTGAACTCAGGAAGATGAGTCTTTCTGACCTCAAGCTTGGCACTCTATACAGTGTGCCACTTAGTTGCCCCTGGCATTTAGTAGGCACTAAATAAATGTTAGCTACTATTTTATTTTATGCATTTAAAACACTCTGAGAAGGGGGGCATTGACTTTACCTGACTGCTTCAGGGGTCCTTGACATAAAAAGGTTAAGAACCCCTGAACTAGATCATTGCTTTGGCACCATCTAGTTAGAGACAGTTCTGTAATTCAGTTTGACGTTGTGTTCTCACAGGGTTAGGTGCACAGGGGGAAGTGGGGAGAGCCCAAGGTGCCGTGGGAAATAGCTGCAGGGTTGACCCCAAAGGTGTTGCCAGCAGTGGACGGTTGGGGCCTGTGTTGCCACGTGGCACTCACCCTTTGGTTGGAATTTGGTTAGTGCTGATGGATGTGCAGCTGACCATTCCCTAGAGGCTCCCCAGTGTTCAAGATCCACCACTGTCAGATTTGGAACAAATTGTGTAGAATTATGTGCCATCGTGTCGGGGCTCGTAATTACCAGCAGGGAGGGCAGGCAGCCTGAAGAGAGTTATCCCCATCATTATGTCCTTCAGAGGGTGGGGAGAGCTGGATCTCACCCAGGTTGGCCAGCCAAGCTCCTCGAAGACAAGTATCCCTTTGCTGGAAGCAATAGTAGCCTAGGAAAGAAGGTACAAATCATTGCTTCAGTGAACCAACCAGCCTACCCCCACCCCCAGCCATGACTGGCCGAGTGCCCCAGAGGCCCACATCCAGGAGTGCAGATGTGAGCTCCTTACACTCTGTGTGTGTGTGTGTGTAGAAGAAGGGCTGGGGGAGATCATTTCAACAGAGCCAGGGGACTCTCGACTTACTTCCATTGTGAATTTTGTCCCTGTGAATCCCAGCTTTACTGCTTGTCACCACTTAGATGATCAGAGACATCAGAAAACTGGAGGGAACCTTTGCCTACCCTTGGAGACTCAGATGGGGGATGGAAAGGAGGATTTCTGAACTTGCAAGTACCGGGATATGACTGTCCCTATGAGACAGGAATCAGAGTGCTGGCAGTCACACTATCACACCCCAGAGTTGAAGTGTCCCAATATTAGTGTTACAACATCTCATCACAATCTCAAACTGAATTAGAGAATTGTCTCTAACTAGATGGTGCCAAAGCAATGATCTATCTAGTTCAGGGGTTCTTAACCTTTTTTGTGCCAAGGACCCCTGGAGCAGTCAGGTGAAGTCAACAGCTCCCTTCTTAGAGTGTTTTAAATGCATAAAATAAAATAGCTAACATTTATTTAGTGCCTACTAAATGCCAGGGGCAACTAAGTGGCACAGTGTATAGAGTGCCGGGCTTGAGGTCAGGAAGACTCACCTTTCTGAGTTCAAATCTGGCTACAGACACTCACTAGCTATGTGACCCTGGGCAAGTCACTTAACCCTGTTTGCCTCAGTTTCCTCAGCTATAAAATGAGCTGGAGAAGGAAATGGCAAACTACTCCAGTATCTTTGCCAAGAAAACCCCAAATAGTGTCATGAAGAGTCAGAAATGACTGAACAATAACAACTATATGCCAAGCACTGTGTTTTACAAATATTATCTCACTGATCCTTACAACAACCCTGCCAGGTGGATGCTATTATTATTCCCATTTTAAAGTTGAGGAAACTGAGTCAGAGGTTAGTTGACCTGCCGAGGGTCACACAACTGGTAAATTTCTGAGGTTAGATTTGTACTCAGATCCTCCCAACTGTAGTCCTGGACTTGTATGCACTGGGCCATGTAGCTGTCAAAGACATACAGGATTACAAAGGAAACCAGTCATATTGAAATGAAGTATCTATCTATCTATCTGTCTGTCTATCCATCCATCCATCCATCTATCTATCCATGTGTATATACATTTTATGTATGTGTGTGTATGTATGTATAAAATTCATGGACCCCAGATAATGAAGCCCTGGTCTAGTCTCACCATTTTAAGAGGTATAAAGTGACTTGTTCAAAGGTTCACAGCAAATTAGCATGATAGAACCATGTCTCCTGACACCAAGTTCAGTATTCTTTTATTTTTAATTTTTTTCAATCTCTTCATTTCTTACTAAGTACCAAACTGTCTTGATGACTATGACTTTGATGTATACCTTGAACTCTGTTTCTGCTAGGTCCCCTTCTTACTCATTTTTTTTGTTAATTCTCCTTAAATTCTTGAGCTTTTGTTCCTCCAGATAAAGTTTGTTATTAATTTTCCTAGTTCTCCATAGTAACTCTTTGGTAGTTGATTGGTATGGCACTGAATAAATAAATTAATTTAGGTAGTATTGTCATTTTTATGATATTAGCTTGACCTACCCATGAGCAATGAATATTTCTCTAATTATTTAGATCTTTTTTGGGTAAAGAGTATTTTGTAATTGTGTTCTGATAGTATCTGTGGTTAATGAGAATTTCTCTTTCTATCTCTTCCTGCTGGGTTTTGTTTGTAATATACAAAAAATTTCTGTAATCTTTTTTAAAAATCTTTTATTCTAAATTTTTTAGCTATCCACAAAAATAAACTTTAAAAAAGGAATGAATATGACGGTGTAAAGAACATTTTTTTTCTTGGTCTTTCTTGGTCCTGTCATTGCATCAGTACAGGGAACTCCAAGTATGGAGACGCCTTCCACAGATACAGATCTGTAATTCTTCTCTCAGAGTCTTGGAGGACTGCCCAGGACACTGAGAAATTTAGTGACTTAACACAGATAGTATGTGTCAGAGGCAACACCAAGTGAGGAAGGACTTTCTGACTCCGAGGCCAATCCTCAATCTGCTCTACCATAAATGAATGAGCCTTTAACTTCCCTGTTCCTCAGTTTCCTCATCTGTAAAATGAATAGGTTGGGTTTGATGGTCTCTAGGGTCTTTTCCAACTCTAGAACTGTGATCTTTTGTCTTATAATGGTCCTTGAAATGTCTTAATCAAAACTCACAATTATGTAAGGTGTCCCACAAATCTCGGTGGCCTTTTCAGCTCATTTTAGTGTAAAACTACACCATGCAATCAGCAAAACAACAAATCAATCCCTGTTTTGTAGCATTTTCTTTAAAATATAAACTATATTATTTGCAATTTGTTTCAAAATGTATATGTTAATTATAACAAAATAACAATCCTCCCAATCCTATTTGCTTCTAGTTAGATTTCTGATCTCTTTTCTTTCAGAAATTCATATTTTGTTGCTATTATTATTTTCTCTTTGAGATTGTCTGCCCTACTCTGATGTCACACTTTGGTACGAAGACGACCCTGGGTTCTCAAAGGCAGGGACAGGGGAGTACAAGCCTTGGAGGTCCTAGCAAACTGGAATGGCTTTGAGAGCACAGGCTTGACAGTGGCCTGCTCCCAGTCACCTGAGGACTAGTCTACCTCGGGTTGGAAAGCCTCATCAGAAGCTTGGCTGCTTCAAAGTGATGAATCTTCCTCTCTGGAAGACCATCTTCTAATGCACAGACGGTAGCATCTGTTCCCATAGAGGTCATTCCCCTCCTCCCCAACCTCTCTCATAGTGAAATGACAGAGTACTGATGTAATCATTTGATATAGTGCTTTGATCCTGCTTTCTTCTCTCTGCTTGACTTCATTCAACTCCTCCTTTATTTCTTGATATTCCATTTATAATAACCTTCAGGTTGGTCTCTCTGCCTCACGTACCTCCTCTCTTCAGGGCAGTTTCCACTTAAGTGTCAAAGTGATCTTCAAACTGCCTAAAGTCTGACTACATCACCTCTTTTATTCAATAAACTTCAGTGGCTCCCCATTACTTCCAGGACCACATATAAAAAAGCCTCTGCTTGCCTTTTAGAGCCCTTTATCACTGGGTCTCTTCCTTCTTTTCCACTCTTCTTATCCATTGCCCCCTTCCATGTACACTTTAGTTAAGTACCACTGGCCTCCTCCCTGTTTCTCACACAAAACACTTTTTCTTCCAACTGGTAGTGTTTTCACTGGCTGTCTCCCTACCCTAGAACACTCTCTGTCCTCATCTCCCCCTGGCTTCCTTCAGACATTATCAAAGTCCTATTTTCTGCAAAAAGACTTTCTCAGTCCTCCTCAGTCTTTTACTTGGAGACTCTGCCCAGTTTATCCTGTATATAGCTTGTTTGTAAATAGTTACTTTGCATATTGTCTCCCTAGTTAGACTGTGAGTTCCTTGAGGGCAGGCTCTGTCTTTTGCCTTTCCTATCCCCAGCACTGAGCACAGGACCTGGCACATGGCAGAAAATAGATGCTTCTTGATTGGTGGATTGATTTATTTGTGACATGGCAGTTCTCTGTAAGTCACTTGTGAGGAAGCCCTGATCTGATGGGTTGGGGAGGCGGGTTACTGGTGGGAAAAGGGGCAGCATTTGGAAAGAAGTAAACTGAAGAGCCAAAGAATTGGGAGTGGGGAGAGAAGGCCTTCCAGAACCCCTGGGAGGCAGTGGCTGTGGAGGAAGAAAGCAGCGTGAACAGGCCACAGGGAAGCCAGTGACCAGGCCAACAAAGTCTTGAGAGCCAAGAGAGGCTTTGAGAATTTTGGAGGTTATGGTTTACATTGTTCTAAAATACAATGAGAGGAGCAAACCAGAAAGAAAACAGCCCAAACCCCAGCAAGCATTTTTGCGGTCAGATGCAACATTCCCTTCCCCCACCCCGATTTTTCCTACTGAGCCCAATTCAATTGTCCTGTCTTCAATTATGGAATAAATAAAAGACGGGAAAACTTGGGGGAGGGAATTACTACAGAAAAAAAGCTATGCAATTCTTTTCAGCGTTCCTTAAGCAAAGCAGGGGCCTAGAACATGGAATGTAGTTCCCGGCAGAGAGCTAGAATCTAGGTCTAGAAAACTGGGCAAGAAAATTGAGTTCTCTTTCTAGACCAGTGGTTCTCAACCTTCCTTAATGCCGTGACCCTTTAGTACAGTTCCTCACGTTGTGGTGACCCCCAACCATAAAATTATTTTCGTTGCTACTTCATAACTGTAATTTTGCTATGTTATGAATCATAATGTAAATATATGATATGCAGGATGTATTTTCATTGTTACAAATTGAACATAACCTACAGGTTGAGAACCGCTGTTCTAGAAGCGTATACTGAAGCATAACCTGGAATAATAACAGCTTACATTTATGTAATATTTTAAAGATGACACGGTACTTTCTGGACATCGTCTCATCTGACCCTCACAACAACTCTGTAACATAAGTGCTGTTTTTATCATTAATTACAGATAGGAAAAGTGAGCTTCATTGACTTGCCCAGGATCACACGGCTAAGTTTTTGAAGTGGAATTCCTTGGTTAGCTAACTTTTTTTTGACTAATCTGTGACTGCTACCTTGTTTCCATGCATCTACATTGTTTCCAGTTCTTTGCTCCTACAAAAAGTGCTACAATAAATATTTTGGTGCATATGGGGCCTATCTTTTTGCCACTGACCTTTTGAGTATATATGTCTAGCAGAGAGATCTTTAGGTCAAATTGTATAGACATTTTAGTTCTTTTTCTACGTTTCCCAGTTGATTTCCAGATCCAAGTCCCAGATGAAGACACCGAGATGCAGAGGTATATCATGTTGGGATTTGAACTTGGGTCTTCTGGGTTTAAAGTACATCATATTCACTTTGGTTGTGAGTCCCAACAACCCACATTCATGACAGTTCTGTTAGCTGTGAGTCAGAGGGAGTAGCGGACATGTAGAGGGTTAGCAAGCAGTTGGGTCAGAAGGGTCTCTGCCAGGAAAATTTCACAGAAGCTGTAGGAGAAGATCTTGTACCCCTGTCATCAGACCCTTCCCCAAGGGAAGGGAATTGTTTGTGAATCACCTAGGAACTCAGTGTCTAGGCAACATAAGGGACATATCCAGTGTTTACATGCCCATATACTGAGCCCTTGAGTGGCTAGCCATGTTTTATATGGGGCTGAAGGGCAGCATCCAGGTTGCCCAGGGGTTTCCCAAATCTCTGACTGAAAGCTTTAGGATCCTGACAGCCCAAGGACAACATATTTCCACAGGTTTCAAGAAAACCATCCCCAGGATTCTTATAAGAAGCACTGCTTCCTTCAGGGATTCTAAAGAAATCCTCTGAGTGGGTTGAAGAAAAACCATCCCACCCCAAAGTTGGGTATGGAAGGAAAATAAGATTCCCTTCACAATTCTCCTGAGATACAGTCACTTATCCTTCCTTCAAAGACTTCCAGTGATGGGGAACCAGAGGTATGAGGGTCAATTTTCTTTATAACTGGCATGGGGAGTTGGGGAAATACATACATACACATATGCATACATACACACATTTGTTATGTGTGTATAGGCATAAAGACATGTATACATGACTTGTGTATACATACATATGTGTATATATGCAGTATGCACTTCAAGTTTAATCTACCTTATTAACATTTTCTCCATAATTTTTATAAGTCCAGACAGTCAGCAAAACAACAAGTCAACTCCTGTTTTGTAGTATTTTCTGATTTTTTGAGGTGTAAATGCTCATACTAATAATTTAAAAATCAACTCTCCTGTGCTGGCTGGCTTTAGTGCACCCCAGGGAAGAAGTCACCATCTGCTGGAGCCTTCCATTCTCCCTTTAGATGGCTATTTCTCTTTTAAAAATTTATTTATTTACTTTTAGTTTACAATATTCAGTTCCACAATTCCTTGAGTTCCAAATTCTCTCCCCCTCCCTCTACACCCCCCTCCCTCTACACCCCCCTCCCTCTACACCCCCCTCCCTCTACATCCCCCTCCCTCTACATCCCCCTCCCTCCACATCCCCCTCCCTCTCCACCATGGCAGCATACAATCCAATATAGGTTCTACAAATACCTTCACATTAAACATTAGTCAAGTTGTAAAGAAGAATTATAACCAATGCAGTGAACAATGAGGAAGAAGGAATGAAACAAACAAAACAAAACAATAGAGAGAGAGCAAGTAGTTTGCTTCAATCTGCATTGACTTTATGGTTCTTTCTCTGGATGTGGATAGCCTTTTCCATCATGAGTCTTTGGGAGATGTCTTATAACAGCAGTTCTCAACCTGTGGGTTGTGACCCCTTTGGGGGTTGAATGACCTTTCCACAGGGGTCACAGGGGTTGCCTAAGACCATCAGAAAGCACGTATTTCCGATGGTCTTAGGAACCGAGACACTGCTCCTCTATCTGTCTCCAGGTGAGTCCGCCCACATGCAGATATGCCCACATAAGAATATTAAAGGGTCACAGCATTAGGAAGGTTGAGAACCACGGTCTTATAACCTTGCATTGCTGAGAGGAGCCCAGTCTATCAAATTTAGTTGTCACACATATATTGTGTCTGTAATTGTGTACAAATTTCTCCTGGTTCTGCTCTTCTCACTCAGCATTAGTTTATATAAGTCTCTCCAGGTTATTATGAAGTCCATCTGCTCCTCATTTCTTATAGCACAATAGTATTCCATTACATTCATATACCACAACTTGTTTATCCATTCCCCAATTGATGGGCATCTCCTTGATTTCCAATTCTTTGCCACCACAAAAAAGAGCTGCTATAAATATTTTTGTACATACAGGTCCTCCTCCCACTTGTATGATCTCTTTGGGAAACAGCCCTAGAAGTGGTATTGTTGGGTCAAAGGGTATGCACTTTTTTATAGCCCTTTGAGCATAGTTCCAAATTGCTCTCCAGCATGATTGAATCAGTTCACAACTCCACCAACAATGCATTAGTGTTCCAGTTTTTCCACATCCTCTCCTGCATTGATCAGTTTCCTGTTTTGTCTTCTTAGCCAATCTGACCTGTGAGATGTGGTATTAGACGGCTATTTCTTTACATCAGTCCCTAAATCTACCTCTCTGTATCACCTACCTGTTGCTTTTAGTTATATCCTCTGGGACTAAAAAGAACAAATCTAATCCCTCTTCTGTGGTGAGTCTTTGAAATACTTAAACAGAACTATCTTGTATCCCCTAAGTATTTGATTCCCCTGGCTGAACATCCTCAGGTCCTCTAACCAATTTTTCCCATGGCATGGTCTCCACTCCCCTCCCCATCCCAGTCATTTGTACCTGCAAATATGTATGTATGTATGTAAGTAAGTGTGTATGTATGTGTATGAATATATGTATATGTGTACAATTATCACCTGTGTTCTCTTTCACATATGCACACACATATGCATACACACAGAGCTAGGGAGGAAAATAGTTGAGTAGGAGAGATATCTGGTTTGGAGGATTGAGAATTGAAATCTACATAGATAATGGAACTATCCAGATAATCTAAGGACTCTCCCACACAAAATGTACTCAGTGGAATGTATGAAGGCTCCCTCTTCAGTGCTACAAAAAACAAACTTAGCCTCATCAAGAGATCTAAAAGTGAGTGACAGCAAAGGAAACAAACTAATACACATTGTAGATAATCAGAACATAAATAATTTAATATTCAACTCCCCTCCTCCTCCCCTAGATGTTGGAATCAATTGCTGAGGGAGGATCCTGAGTAGGTTTTCATCTAGGCTGACCCTCCCCCAAATAGGTATTTAGGGGCGCAGATACGTGGTTGGTAGGGAAGGGTGGATCAATTTTATTTACTGTGTCTATCTGGAGGTAGTTACTTTACCTGCTGGATTCCTAGTTTCTTCATCTGTAAAATTATGGGGTTGGATAAGTGCTTTGTAAGTTTGTTTTTTTTCAGTTCTAAAGTCTATAATACAGAAATCCCTCCTGTTCTCTGCTTCACTTGGAGTGGCACTCATCACTTCCCTCAGCTGCTTTATTCCAGGAGACCTTCAGTCACAGATATCTGACCTGTCAGCATCCTATACAAATGGACATTTATTTGAATGCTGCCTTCCAGTCTTCCCAATCACTCTAAAACCTTTTCGTTTTTGCCCTTGCTCTCCAGCCCACCATACTCCCACGCTGCAACCAAACTGTCTTGGGCCGATGGCTTTATCTGTTGTCCATCGTGGGAAATTACCTAATCTGAGGGTTTGGACACTACTTTCTTATGGGAGGCAAGTTATCCACATGCTCTGATTTCCTCTCTTTCCTTATCACTGCATCCCAGGCCCTTACCAGTCATCTTGAGTCCTGTCTTGCTACTGAATTTGGATGACTTTGGAGAAAAGAGAAAGGTGGAGGGCTTTGTGCAACTCTGCCTCACTTAATTTTCATTCATTAATTCAATTCATGTGCAAGACAAGGCATCCACTGTCATTGGTCCTCTTTGAGAATGAAGGACCAATGACAACAATCTTAAAGTTTGCTCAGTTAATTCTGCTTCAGGTGATCTCTTTTGCAAATATACACAAATACATTGTCATTAGTCCTCTTCCCCTAATTCTCTTTGTCTTTGAACTCCCCTCATAGAATCATGGGATCACCATCCAGTTACCTCATGAAACTGACTTTTGGGGCAGCTAAGTGGTGCATTGGCCCTGGAGTCAGGAGGACCTGAGTTCAAATCCAGCCTCAGACACTTACCACGTAGTAGTTGTGTGATCTTGGGGAAGTCACTTAACCCCCATTGCCCTGGCTTCCCCCTTTCCAAAAAGAAGAAAAGAAAAAAAAAAGAAACTGACTTTTTTCTTCTCTTGCTCCATTTGTGAGACCAAAACAAGTGAGCCTAATTTGACTGATAAGTGTAAGGTTAGCGTTAGTACTAAACCTGTGTCTATGTTGAGAAATGACATTAGACTATAGAACTAGTGTCTTGAAGGGCACAAAAGTCCCCTTGAGAATCTCCATGTAGATCTCCATAACTTTCCTATCTTCCTATAATTAAATTTGCTTTTCCTATAGCACCCCCATTTGGGATACATAAAACATTGTTGTTCATTTTTATTGTTTTCCTATTTTGTTTTCTCCTATTTCCTCTGGGTGCTGACTTCAAAAGTTTAATCAATATAAGTGATGATAGGCCTTTGGGTCAGAGGGTAGGGGGTTGCTGTGTGTTTGGGTAGAGTTTTCCAAGGGCCTTTACATCATGTGACTATCATGGAGCTCCCTAAGTAAGGGCTCAGGTTGATGGTTGGTGGTGGTATACTGTCCTAGGAAGGTTGGAATGGGTGGTATCTAACTACCTGAATCCTGAAATCATTGTCAGAGAGAGTACAGACAGATAAGAGTCCAAGGCTGCCCTTTCTACAGGGGTTCTGGTCTATTCTGGATAACATTGTTGTGGGTACCCACATGTGTTTAACCATGAATACGCGTGTGTGCCTGTTCTTGTGTTTGAATATAGGTTTGTGTGTGTGCACCCCAGTGTGTGTGTGTGTGTGTGTGTGTGTGTGTGTGTGTGTGAGATTTTTCTATGAAAACTCTACCTTTAT
>JAQQSW010009623.1:0-13189 GCA_028646575.1 Pseudocheirus occidentalis
TTCATTCATTTATTTATTTTTTGCTTTTTGGAGGGCAATCAGGATTAAGTGACTTGCCCAAAGTCACACGGCTAGTAAGTGTGTTAAGTGTCTGAGGCCGGATTTGAACTCAGGTCCTCCTGACTCCAGGGCTGGTGCTCTATTCACTGTGCCACCTCGCCTGCCCCTAGGCTTAACTTTAATTCTACTCTTCTCCAATTACAACTGTACACAACAACAAATAGACAAAGAAAAGGGCCCTGGGTCTAGAACTGAGATTACATTAGACTGGCATTCTGTGTGAATTAATTCAGTTCATACATCTTTATCTTTTCCAGTCTATTTAAGTATGGGGTCTGGAAATGTCATTTCTACAGCTGAATCAGTAACCCTCAAGAGCCTGGGACTTACGGTAGAAGGTTCTGGTCCTCACGCTCCTGCTATTTTCTCTCTCCAGAAAAAGATAGCCTAATCGAAGTATCCCCTGGATGAATCCAGTCCTGCTCTCAGAGCAGGAAAGGTAGTATGGTTTAGTGAAAACAGAGCTAGACTGGAAATTTTACTCTTGGCAAGCAGCCATCTTTCTATTCAGCCTTGAGGAGGTCACTAGTTTCTCTGAGCCTCAATTCTCCTTTTTGTAAAAGAAAGATGAGAGTGAAGGTTTTACCTAACTTCATAGCATGGCTTTAAGCATCAAAAGAGAGAGTGGATATTAATGCGCTTTTAAATTTGCAAAGCTCTGTCCAAATGAAAATTGTTTTATAATGATGATGATGATACTTATGATAATAATAAATGAAGATGGGTTTACATCTCAACACTTTTAATCATTTACAAAAAGCAATCTTTCTCTTTTCAATTGCATGATAGTCTATAGAACATTTAAAAAAAAGAAAAATAGCTGAATAGTGGCCTGTCTCATAAATATTTGTGTCTGAATTTCTTCAAGCAAGATGAGAAGAATAAGATTATTACTATTAGAAGAAGAAGAAGAATAGCTACTCCAGGCAATAAATGCTATTCCCTATGGGCAGGAATTTTACAGATGAGAAAAGTGAAAATGAAAAAGATTAAATGTCTTACCCAGAGTCACATAGCTAGTAACTGTCTGCGACTGGATTTGAGCTCAAGTCCTTCTGGATGGTGCCATAGTGCATAGATCTCTGGGCCTGAAGTCAGGAAGACTCATCTTTCTGAATTCAAATCTAGCCTCAGACTCTTACTGTGTGACCCTGGACAACTTGCCTAACCCTGTCTGTCTCAGTTTCCTCATGTGTAAAATGAGCTGGAGAAAAAAAATAGTAAATCACTCCTATATTTTTGCCAAGAAAACTCAAAATGGGGTCCCAAAGAGTAAGACATAACTGAACAAAAACAACCTTTTACCTTAAGGTATATGGCATTCTAACTATTGCTCCACCTTGCTGCCTCGTAGTAGTAATAATGAAAGACAATGGCAGAGGGTAAAGAGATAGATTAAAAACCTGGAAGATTTAGGCTAGAGACCTGCCTCAAATGACACCTACTGGCTGAACAAATCATTCTCAGTTCTGTTGGTCATTCTCTAACATTATCAGTTGTGGACAAGGTGCTAACCTGCATTGCTGGAAGAAGTTTCCTTTCTTGAGACTTCCTTATATCAGTGAAATTATAGGTCTGGTTCCTAACAACAGCAAGTACCACCACCACCACAATTATAATACAATTCAAAACCAGGTCATTACAACCAGAGAGTGCAGAAGGGTTATCCTTAAAGAGTCCAAATCTAGTAGTCAGTGGAGATTATGTGAAGAAATTTGTTGGAGACTGTATGACATCACAATAGTCTGCAAAACTTCAGTACCTTCCAAATTCCTGGCAAGGACTGACCTATGGGGCAGAATTTCTCATCAAAAGTTACCTATCTATCATCGACTGACAGATGACAAATCCCCATCCTATAAATACAGCCTTCAAAACACCCTAGAAAATTCCATCAATACAGTCATGCTGGAAATGAACTATTATCACAGACCAAACTATTGCCTACCATTGCCTGGACAAAACATTGATTCATGAAATCTTAAAAAACAGTCTTTTAAAACATATGTTGTTATCTCCAGTACTCAAAATCTCCAAGCTACATAGCAAAAAGGGGCTTTCAAAATTTAGAGATCTGGCCAAGGAGAATTAAAAAAACTGGAGGAATGACATGAAGTAAGTAGAAATAATTGCTGGCATTTCTATAATACATTAAGATTTGCAAAGCACTGGAAATGTGTTATCCTATTCTACCCTCACAACAACTCTTGGAGGTAGTGATGTTATCATCCCCATTTTATAGATGAGAAAACTGAAACTAAGAATTAAATGACTTGTCTAAGGTCACACAGCTAGTAAGGGTCTTGAAAAGGATTTAAACTCAGGTCTTTCTAACATTATTATACAGCACTCTGTCCACTCCACCACCTAATTGGCTTATCATATCAGTATAGCATACATCATGTCCTCTTTCCTTCTGAATTTATGCCAAAGATGTTTTTAGGGAGACTAAAGAGGATGAGTTTGTATGCTAATAATTTTATTCAGCTACAAAAATCAGTTATTTTTATTCACCTCTTTAATTCTCATTCAAAGAACATTTAATGTAAAGGAATGTTGGCCAGAAAGGGATTTATCTCAGGACTATTTCTGTCTTAACCGCGTGGAGAAGGAGAAGAGGACTGAGATAACAGTACTACTAGATAGTAATGATAAAGACAGTGGGTGGAGCCAAGATGGCAGAGGGAAGGGAGGGTCTTGCTTGAGTTTGCCTCCCAACTCCTCCAAATACTTGTAAAAAATGACTCTGAGCAAATTCTAGAGGTACAGAACCCACAAAATGGTGGAGTGAAATAAGTATCGAGCCCAAGACAGTGTGAAAGGTGGACGGGAAGGATCGAGCACACCAGGCTGGGAGCAGAACCCCCTCCAGGGTGGCCCGTGCCAGCACAGATAGGACCAGATCAGGCCTCAGGGGACTGAATCACTGGCAGCTGTGGGGGTTTCCAGACTTCTCAACCCACAAATGTCAAAGACAGCATAGAAAGTCAGTAGGAAAACTCTGTTGGACCTGGGTAAGAGAGGAATGAAAGTAGTAGCAGTCGTGGCAACAGCAGCAGCAGCGGCGGCAGCTGTTTCTGGAGCCCCAAACTCATAGACAGTATGGGGATTGAGTGGATAATCAGAGGGAGATTGCAGGGATGTCTTTGCTGGCACTGAAGGAAGATTCTCTTGCTTTGCCCATGTTTGGATCTGGGTCACAGTCCTGAGGTGAGGAGGAGCACTGGTTTGGTAGAGTGTGTGGCGCAGTGGAGAGGGAATCCTCTTCAGAGTTCCAAGACAGTAAAGAGTGCTTGTGGCCACTCACAGTCCAGAGCACAGGCCAGGAAAACAGAAAACGCCTCTCCTTTAATCTTACCACCTTGTAAGAATTGAAAATTTACAGGCCCCTAGAAGTATCTCTGAAACCAGCTGCACAAAACCCCTGAAGTTTGGGACAGTACACCACCCCTGCCCCACTGGAAGCAGAGTCCTACCTTGACAAAGAGTTTAAAAGTCAAGTATTTGACTGAGAAAAAGAACAAACAGAAAAAATAAATCCCTCAGACTATAGAATCTTATTTTGGTGACAAAGAAGATCAAAACATACAACTAGAAGAAGACAACAAAGTCAAAGCTCCTACATCCACAACCTCCAAGAAATATGTGAATTGGTCAAAGATGATAGCATCTCACAAGGCACTGAAATTACAAAAACAAAACAAACAATCCCTGCCCTCAAAGAGTTATATTCTATTGGTGGAAAACAACAAATACACAATTAAGTGTTGTGTGTATACACATATACATACAGTGTATGTGTGTACACATGCATATGCTCATGTACATACAAATGCATACACGTATGTACACATAAATAAAGTAATTGGAGGGGAAGACCAAAACTGGAAATTTAGGAAAGGCCTCTTATAGAACGTGACACTAGATATGAGCTATTGAATAGACGTAAGTTGTTTTATTTTTATAGGTCATCCCTTTGTGTTCTCTAGACCCTAGTCTATGTTTTATTCAAGTAAGTTAGAATTAGAGATCATTGTTTTTGAGCTTCTGGGGACCTTAGAGGATGTGTTGTTCAACTCTATTTTCCAAACGAAGAAATTGAGACTCAAACATATTAGGTGACTTACCTGAAGTCACATGAGTAGTCAGTTACAGAGTTGGTGCTAAAATGTCTCCTCTGGTGCCAAATGTAGTGGTCTTTCCACTGTAGAATCATAATATATTAGAACTAATAGATGTTTTAAGAGACCATTTCATTCAACTCTCTTTTTGTAGGTAAGGAAGTTCAGAGATATAGGTATAACTGAGAACAGAATCTAGGTCTCCTGGCAATTCATTGTGGTCTCTTTCTATTTTGTTATCATTTTGAACACTCTGAGCAATAACACCTTGGACCACTACTGAACGTCCAGAAATAATCAACAAGAGAAATGAGATTTTACTATGGCTACCTCCTTCCTTTGAGAAGTGGTAGAAAGAACTATGTTTGTCCAGCTGCCTATTTCATAGATGATGTCTATAAGCTATCCACCAATCTATGACAAAAAGTTTGAACTCTAAGTTTTGATATAGTTTTTCCAATGATTATGATAGCTTGTACTTATAAAACATTTTAAGTATACAAACCATTTTGCTTACCAGAAGACCATTGTCTTTTGAGGTAGGTAATACAAATATTATTAATTTGTGTTGCTTTTTTATATCACTTTCATTTCCCATTGACTTGCCTTCTCATTATAGAATGCCCTCCCTCCAGTAACAATTTGAATTAAGCAAAAGAAATCATTCCATTGGAAAGTCTAAAAATATATGCCTCATTTTGTACCACTTGTTTGCCAATAGGCAGGAGTAAGGCTTCACCATAAGTCTTCCGAAATCATAATTAAACACCATATTGATTGAAGTTCTGAAGTCTTTCAATGTTTTTCTTTATTGTATATATCATGTAAATTGTTCTCCTTGTCCTATCTACTTTGCTCTACATCAGTACCTACAAGGTCTTTAGGTATCCATAAATGTTTCATATCTCCCATGGCTTATGATGTAATTATCATACCCATTTTATAGATGAGGAAACTGAGACTAAGAAGATTTGAGTAAGTGACTTGTCTCTAGCCACACAGCTATCAATGCCATACCTGAGTTCTAAGACCAGGTTTCTCCTGATCCCATATATAGTGCTCTTTCTACAACACACCAAGCATGGCAAATTCCCATGAATAAAAGGTGGGTGTCAATAATTACATTTCTGCCCTTGCCTTACTGTGTAATTAATAACTGCAATTAATCTTGAACATTTAGTCAAATAATACAGAGCCTAATTGGCTGCTACACCATTCCCTTTTTTGTGATTGAAACAATCCTGTTCATGGTAATTATGTTCCCTGCTGTAGTTAACTCAGCAGGGTCTGTCAAATGCTTAGCAATTTTCCAATCATCTAGGGAAGCATCAGGCTAAGGGTGGGAACCTGAATCTGTGGAATCATGGAGTTTGGGAATAGGACAAGGAAATTGTCCCTTGTTCCAGACCAGACTTGACTATAGCCCAATGATTCAGTCATGGAATTGGAATGAAATTAGACACTCAGACCATATGAAATTTAACAAAAGGAAGTAGACTCAATAGTATTATGGAAAGCATATCTGGCAAAGACACAGCATTAGTTTAGTGGGATGCAAGCTCCCATGACCTCCGTGTTTGCCACGAAATGGCAGTATTTATTCAGAAGAATGAATAGACATACGTGCTCATGGGAAATTCATTAAGCCTGCAGAGTCCTGTCTACTCTTGAACTCAAATTTTATGTTTTAGGGGACTAAGAAGTTATGACAGTAGTTCAAGGCTTAGTTCCTTGGATCAGTTTAATCTCAAAGATGTTTTCATTGCAATTATGTTGGGGAAAATAGTCTTTAGTAGCCGTGATTTTCCAGTCTACTTAAGTCAGGAATGGTCAATATTTAGAAATGAAATTGGACCTACTACTAAGAGTACTAAGAAAATTAGTAATGATACTGATTTCAGCATAACCTTCACACATGTGAGTCTTTGTTCCTAGAGTAAGGTTTGGAAAATGTCAGCAAGCTAAGATGAACAAAAATGCATACCTTGGCCCCTGGGATTCCCCTCCTGAAATCATGGTGAGATACTAAATGACAATACAATAACTGTCATTGGGTACAGACAGGACTGGACACTCATCCCCTCCTTCTTCCACTAAGAGCTCCTTTAGCTCTGGACCCACATTCATGAGTTTGTTTCAGTTCAGGGAGAGCCTAGTCCCTGAAATTTTGGTTTGGTTTGGTTTGGTTCTGATTTGAAGTCTTCCAAAAAGAGAGTAGATAAGTATTTAACACACAATGGCAATCAGTTATAGGACAGCTTTATCCATTTGCCCCTATCATTAGGATAAAAAAGCTTCAGATTTTCCATTTAATATTGCTTCCCACTTAGGCTTGTCTCTAACATCTGAATGGTTCAAGTAGGGAGATAAGCAAGTAGGCCAAATTATATTTCCATGGTGACCATGGTCTGACCATCACTCGTCCAGTAAAGGCAAACATCACTATTAGGTAGAATAGCTGACTACATAATGATGATGATGATAATGATGATGATGATGATGATGATGATGATGATAAGAACTTATTTTTATAGGATCATAAGGTTTACCAAGAACTATCCATTGGGTCATGAAGAGTTGACCACAACTAAGTGACTGCACAACAAAAATCCTCAGAGCACCTCTGTGAAGACAGGTAGTGAAGGTATTATTATCTTCACTTAAAGGAGTGATTCTCTCAAAGTAATCTCAGGTAAACTCGCCTAAGTCTCATAGTTAGGAAGTATCAGAGACCACACTTAGGACTTAAACCTGGAAGATTCCTTAGAGATAATTCAGTCCACTCCTACTCTACCCCCTATTTTACAAAGAAACTGAGTCCCAGAGAAGGAAAATAACTTCCCAAAGGTCATATAGCTGGTATTCAGGCCTTCTGATTCCTAATCATGTTATTTTCCACTAAAGCTTACTGAAAATTGCGTGGCACAAGTCAGATTCCCTTACTCTAGCCCTTTTTTCCACTGCTTGTCAAAGTGTCTGAATTTCTCTTTTTTTGCTTTTTGGAAGGCAATTGGGATTAAAGCTGGATTTGAACTCAGGTCCTCCTGACTCTAGGACCTATACTCTATTCATTATGCCCTCTGAATTTCTGCTATGAGAGAACTACTCTGTTGACCCTTAGTGAGATTCCCTGTTTTTTTTTTAAAAGAGAGGAACCATAGCATATTAGGAAGAATGTTGGCTCTAGAGCAGAGGACCTGACTTATAAACTATATAAACATGGATAAGTCTTTCCACTTTGCTAAGGCTCACTTCCTTTATTTGTGAAATGGGAATGAAAATTCTTGTAATACATTCTTTACAGGGTTACTGTGATATGAATGTTGTATAAGTGTGAGTTATCATCATCATCATCATCATCAAATCTAGCAGGTCAAGAATCTATTAAGTCCATGCTATGGGACTTCCTTCCACACAGACCAAGCATAGCTCATTTGCATTAGTAGGTAAGTCTTAAAGAGTTATTATTATCCTTATCCCTACTGCTGCCACCACCACCACCCTCATATTCATCTTATTTTTTTGTTATTGTTTTGTAATTTAAGAGGTCTTACACTTTGAGAAAAGCACAATAAAGAGAAATCTGTACAAAATCACAGACACAACATATGTGTAAAGACCAGCTTTGATAGAATGGGCTCTTCTCAGCAATGCAAGATTATGAGACAGCTCCAAAAGACTAATGACGGAAAAAAGATGTGTACATTGAGAGAAAGAACTAAAGAGACCAGAGTTTTAATGTAGATTGAAGCAAGCTACCTGTTCTCTTTCTGTACCTTGTTTGGTTTTGTTTCCTCTTTCCCATTGTTCATTCCAGTCATTACAATAATCTCTCTTTACAACCTGACTAATGTCCAGTGTGAAAGTATTTGCAGATTCTATACTTGATCGCAGGCCCCCATGGGAGATGGAGGGGAGAAAATATGAAACTCAAGGGAATATGGAACTGAATCTTATAAACTAAAAGTAAACAAACAAATTAATAATGAATAAAAAAAGAGGTCTTATACTTTAAGGTCTCTTAAGTTAATACCCTATTTGAGAGCAGACCCTTCTAGGAATAAGATACAGGTTTGGGGGAAATGGAGAATTACGCTGAGGGGAATAAGGCTCCCTGAGAAGGGAAGCTGTTGTTATTGTTGTGGTTGTGTTTGTCTTTCATGTTCGAAGAGGACTGTGGCATCAGAGAAATGACAACCTGACTTGCAGTTGACTTTGATTTGAAGGAGGGAGGGCTGTGCAAGGTCACCAGCCTCACTTTCTCCTCCAGAACTATCTGGGTCCAGTGACTTGATATTCAACAGGATGACTAGAGATGGCCCATGACGCAGTGGCAGACCCTGGCCCTCTTAGGTTAAGACCTTTTCAAGTACTCACTTAGAGTGAAATAAGACCCATTCAGCGAATAGGCCTCTTTAAGATGTGAATCAAGTGAATGGTCCCTTTAATTAGAAAAAGAAAAAAGAAAAAAAATCAAGCTGGAAGGAGAATCCCCTCAGGCTTGCTGTTCCAAAGAGGAACAGTTACCACTGACATTCACTGTAAGCCAGGAGGACCCAAAATACATCCATAAAGTGGAGCTTGGGTAGGGACCAATTGTGGTACAATCTATGAGCTTCAGTGTGAACTGGGTCTAAGTTTCTGGAAAGGAAGCAGAAAGGTGCAAAAGACCCTTCTCTCTTTTGGAGACAGAACACTGTGATCCTGACCTCAATATGGCTAGGACATCAGGGTAGAGAGAGTGCCACTCCTCAGAATTCATAATCCCATCTAAGCCTGGGAGGGGGATGGGGGGAGAGAATGATGCCAATCCTGAACTGCTTGCTCCTTTTCCTGCCCTACTACATGGAAGCAGTTTCTCCCTCAGTATGATGGATATCTTTGATCTTCCTTTGTTGGTAAGCATCAGAGCAAAAGGACCACTCCCCCCAGGGAAATATCAATTCAGGAGCAATTAAACATTTATTAATCATAAACTATCAAGGTAGTTAGGTGGTACATTGGATAGATGACCTAGAGTCAGGAAGACCTGAATTAAAATCCTCCCTCAGATACTTACTAAACATGTGACCCTGGGCCAGGCCTTTTCTAAGCCTCAGTTTCTTCATCTGTAAAATGGGGCTAATAATAGTGCCTATCTCACAGTGGTTTTTGAGAGTATCAAATGATATGTATGTAAAGCATTGTGCAAACCTTAAAACATTTATACAACTATTATAATTTTATTCAAGGTACCATGCTTAGATTTGTAGGGGACTACAGGGTTTTAGAGTTGCATAGAGAAAAATGCCAGCTGCCTGCAGTCAAGGGCTACTCTTCATTTCCGTCTTTGTAACTACAGCACCAGACATTATAGAACAGGGTTGGGGGTAGATCTGTGATTAATTTCTAGAGCAGAGAAATTAAGTAACACATCCAGGGTAACATAGTAAGTGGTGTGGGGCTAGGATTTGAAGCAAGGTCTTCTGGGTTTTGAGATCAACTGTCCATCCACTGTAGTCCAGGGGTGGAGAACCTGTGGTTCAAGGCTTCCCAGAACAACTTCCCAGAACAAGTCTCCTTCACAAAAGGATTTGTCCTGTAAAACTTGGACTCAGTCAAAAGGCTGCACCCAAGGACCTATAAAGCCACATATGGTCTCAAGGGCACAGGTTCCTCACCCATGCACTAAACCATACTTCCTCCTGTTTCTCCCTGCCAAGCAAACGTTGGTTGCTAAATTGAATTGATAAAGGGGACAAGATGCAGGCAGAAAGAAATGTGAGGTACAGTGCAATGCATGCAGAGGAGAACTGAAGAGTTCTTTGAGAAACTTGAGGAGGGAAAGAAGAATCATTTCAGCTTCTGTTCTCTGGAGTAATAGGTGAAGACCTGAAACAATGAAATGAATGAATATATGAGGGAGCATAGAGTGGAAAGAAGGAAAGGGGTGAGAAGGAAAGGGAAGAAAACGTTACATATCTGTCCATAGCCCTCATAACCTCTATGTGCAGGAGGAGGAGAATAGAAATATTTTCAGCTTTGAAATAACTTCTAGGAATATCTCCAATGTGAATCTTGCCAGAATTTACATTTTTAAAGTTACAAAATTATTTCCCCATAACAATCTTGTTCAGTGAGTGTTACAAAGTATACTTAGCACAGTGCATGGAACATACTCAAGTGTTTGATAAATGCCTTTTCAATCATTCAGAAACTGAGGCTCAGAAAGCTAAAGTAATTTGTCTGGGGTCATTCCACCACTCCCAAGTTCAGGTCACAACAACACAGAACTCAGTTTAATGGCTTTTTCCTTGACCTCTCTATCGTTTTTGACACTGTTTACTACCCTTGCCTCCAATACAACCTCTCTTCCCTAGGTTTCTGTAACATTGCTCCTTCTGCTTCTTTGCCTATGTTTTTGATTATTCCTTCTCCATTACATTGGTTAGACCATTATCTGTCTCCTGTCCCCTAAGAATGAACATCCTCTAAAACTATTCTTCGCTCTCATCTTTCTCCTTTTCTCTTCTCTTCTGTATAATAAGGAGTATGAACTAGATGATCTCTGTGGTCTTATGTCTGTCATATGCTGGATTTTCTTAGGAAGCCAAGAAACCAATTTATTTTAATCCAGTTACCCAGAATTTCCTGGGTCCTTGTCCTTACTCCACCAGATTTAACCATATATCCTTCAAGAAATTGTTTATTTTAGTTCAAATTATCACCAAGAAAATCTATGGTCAATTAAACGAGTAAAGGATCCCTTTCCAAGTTTTTTTCTTTTATTAAACCTAAACTGATCTATGAGAGAAGCCACTAGACTGACTGGTGCTTTCAATTGCACTAAATGTCTTCTAGCCATAGAACTAACTCTAGGACTATGTTTATAAATCAAGAAAACCAAACATTCATGGAGACAAACTCCTAATGATCTTAAGACGGCAACAAGTCTGGAGAATGGCAAAGAATAGGGTGCAAATTATCAAAAGAAGCTTCATTACTAGAGGTGGTCCTGGTTAATACTACAGAAAAGATAATTTGACTATTTATCACATTGGTGCTAACACTCTAATGTAATTTTGCTCCACAGTAGCCAGTGGAAAAAATATTTGTCGTTAGAAAATATTCGAGTTCATTTTCTAGTCAGTCTGTTAATATTGTTCTTGCTCATTTGTTTCAATTAAATCCAATTCTATGTGACCCCATTTGGGTTTTCTTGGCAAAGATACTGAAGTGGTTTGCCATTTCCTCTGCCAGCTCATTTTACAGATGAGGAAACTAAGGCAAACAGGGTTAAGTGATTTGTCCAGAGTCACACAGCTATTGTCTGAAGCCAGATCTGAACTCAGAAAGACTCATCTTCCCAACTCCAGGGTCAGCACTCTATCCATAACACTACGTAACTGCTCAGCATGATGATATTGGATTTCCAGTCAGAAATCCTGCTTCTGCCACTTGCTTCCTTTGTGACTTGGGAAAAATCACTTTTATCCCCTCTGGATTTCAGCTTTCTCATCTGCCAAATGTAGCCAGTGAAAATTAGACTAGCTCTCAGATGGGGGCCGAGCCAAGATGGTGGCATAGAAGCAGCAAAGTTTCGCAGCTCCCACACAGCCCCCTTAAATACCCATAAAATACGACTCAAAACAAATTTTAGGGCTCCAAAACTCACAAAAATACAGAAAACACATCTCTTGCTGAAGGCAGCTCGGCAGGTGGGGCTGATTGCAACAGGCTGGGAGCTGGGGCCAGCCCAGCCCAAAACGGAGGCCACGCCCCCGGGTGGTCAGGAGGAGCCACAGCTGGAGTCTACAGGAGAGCAGATCAGCAGCACCTGGAGCAGTTTCTACATTTATCAAGCCAGGAGAAATAAAGCTAAGAGAAAGGTCAGTGGAATTCAAGCAAAATTTGTGGGGGAAAGGGGGTGCAGCCAAACTGTTGCCAGGGCAAGGAAGCAGCCCAACCCATCTGCTTTAGAGCTCCTGGACTGCAAACCGCATGTGGCCCAAAGCAATTGATTAAAGGCCAAGGGCTCTTGCGTTGAGCAGCCTGGATCCAGATCATGGACTTGGGTGGTGGTCCTGGGGTGCACTTTCAGTGAGCCAAAGATGGTGGGGACTGCAGCACCCCCCAATAGATCCAGCAGCTGTGAAAACCCCAGCAATTTGGGACAGAGCTTTCCCCCCTGGAAGCAGAGTTCCACAGAGCTAAAAAGCAAGGAATTAATTGACTGGCCAACATGAGGAAAAGGAAGCAAAGTGAGAATAGTAATCAAACTCTAGAATCCTTTCTTGGGGTCAAAAAGGATCAAACCATGGAACGGGAGGAAGACAACACAGTCAGAACTCCCACACCAAATGCTTCCAAAGAAGATTGCCTACAAGCCATAGATCAACTTAAAAAGGACTTTGAAAACCGAATAAGAGAAGTGGAGGACAAATTGGGAAGAGAAATGAGAATGATGCAAGAAAATCATGAGAAGAGAGTCAACAACCTGACTGAAGAAAATAGCACCTTAAAGAACAAAATAACCCAAATGGCAAAAGAAATCCAAAAAGCCAATGAGGAAAAGAATGTCTTAAAAAGTAGAATTTGCCAGATGGAAAAAGAATCTCAAAAGCATTCAGAAGAGAATAATTCATTCAAAACTGGAGTGGAGCAAATGGAAGCAAATGACTTTATGAGAAATCAAGATACTATTAAACAAATATAAATAAATGAAAAAATAGAAGGTTATGTGAAATATCTCCTTAAAAAAACCACTGACCTGGAAAACAGATCCAGGAGAGACAATTTAAAAATTATTGGACTACCTGAAAGCCATGATCAAAAAAAAGAACTTAGAAAGCATACTTCAAGAAATTCTCAAAGAAAATTCCCCTGATATTTTAGAATCAGAGGGCAAAATAGAACTTGAAAGAATTCACCGATCACCTCTTGAAAAAGATCCCTAAAAGAAAACTCCTAGAAATGTTATAGCCAGGTTCCAGAATCCCCACACCCAGGAGAATATATTACAGGCTGCC
>JAQQSW010009624.1:0-13189 GCA_028646575.1 Pseudocheirus occidentalis
GGTGATTGTTTGGCAGACTCAGGAGAGATCTGGGACCAGGGAAGAGGATACAGGGAATCAGAGAGACTACCCAGAGTCAAAATGAAGAAAAGGCCTCCCCTTGGACTAAACTGAGGTTTGTTGGAAATCAAGGGGTGGAAAGTTTGTGTGGTTTTCTAAGAACTTTATTTGGAAACTAAAGTTAATGGTTGCTCCATGAGTGGAAGATCAGTATATTGTGAATTGTTGATTGAATCAGCTCCCTCTTAGGAAAACTAGGTGATTCCTTTTGTTAACTGATTGATTGAATCTTTAAATGTGAAGTTAAGCTGGTTCCCCTCTTAGGGAAACCAGGTGAATTGATTGATTGAATCTTTGACTTGATTGTTTGAATCTTTAAGTGTTCACTAATACTGTGTAATCCGAATCTTAAAAGCTGTTCACAGTAGTATTCTTTTAGGAATCTACTGTTGATTGGCTTTACAGCAGGTCACAGGGACCTATTAAGGAGCAGGGAAGAATCTTCAAATTCCCTTAACAGTCCAGTGATATGGGACTGATGATTAGGGGAGCATCTGGGACTGGATATACAGATCTGTGTGTCACCTTCATGAAGAATGTAATTAAGTCTATTAGAGCTGTTGAGGTCAGCAAGTGAGAGACTGTAGGGTGAGAAGAAAAAAGGATCCATGATAGACCTTTGGTTAACACCTAGTCATGGATAATGAACCTAGAAAGGTGATTATGGCAGGCAGGAGAAGAACTAGGAGAGAAGAGTGTCATGAAAACCTAGAGGTTAGAAAGTATGTAGAAGGAGGGTTTTTCAACAGTACCTGATACAGTAAATAGGTTGAAAAGTATGAGGACTGAAGCACAGGGGCAAATGACATATTCTTCTAGTTAATAGATCCTTGGTAACTTTAGTGAGAGAAGTTTCAATTGAGAGATGAGGTTAGAAGCCCAAATGCAGCAATGGCATTCTGAAATGGCAAGTAATTTCAATTTGTATATGAAAATCTTAAATTCAAAAATTTTAAATGACACTTTCTAAACCTCCATTTCAATTTCTTTGCATTGTTATTTTAAGAAAACCTTATCTCTCCTTGCTACTCTCTGGAATTCTGTATTCAATTGGGTATATCTTTCCCTTTCTCCTTTCCCTTTCCCTTCTTCCCTCAGCTATTTATAAAGTCTCATCAGATAGTCATTTTGCTTTTTTGCTTTTTTTTTCTTTGGGATATTTTTTGTTGCTGCCTCCTGTACAGTATTGCAAACCTCTGTCCATAGTTCTTTAGGCACTCTATTTGCCAGATTAATCCCCTTAAATCTATTCATCACCTCTGTTTCACATTTATAAGGGATATTATTTAGCTCAAACCTATATGGTCTTTTTTTCAAGTTAAGTCTAAATTTTGCAATACAGAGCTCATGATCTGAGCCACAGTAAGCACCAGCTCTTGTTTTAACTGACTGCATAGAGCCTCTCCACCTTTGGTTGCGAAGTATATAATTAAGCTGATTTTGATGTTGACCATCTATTGATATTTTAGGTGGTGGGAAAAGAGTGTTTGGTATGACCAGTGAGCTACCTTAACTTAATTAATATCTACCCTGCTTCATTTTGTACTCCAAGGCCAAAATGACTTGCTATTTCAATTATCTTTTGATTTCCTTCTTTAGCACTCTAATCCCTTATGATGAATATGACATATGTGTGTGTGTATTATTTCTAGAAGATATAGTTCTTCATAAAATTGAGCAACTTTGTACTCTTTGGCATCAGTGCTTAAAGAATAGAAGAGTATTACTGTGATGTTGAATGGTTTGACTTGAATTCCAACATATATTGTTCTGCCATTTTTAGCATTATACTCCAGTAATGCTTTTCTGAACCTTTTAAGTGCTTATTGTGTGCCAGACACTATGCTAAGTTAAACCTAGGAACTCCAAGACACAAAATTATAAGAAATAATGACTCATAAATTTACAACTTATTGGAACAGCAAAGTTTACATAGCCTGATCCTTTCCTTTTACATGTTCATCATGGCCCAAAGATTTCACACAAGAACCTCTTGGACTCACATTAACCACCTTTAAGTCTTGACCTTAAAAAGTCTCCTTGATCATGTTGATTTTAAGACCCTAACTCCAGAATAAAATTCCAGGGAAGTCTCTAAAAGAAAGTTTAAGTAAGGCTTATGTTTTGGATCTTCTCAAATGTAATAGGATTCCCTCCCACAAAGGTACTCAGTGTTTACTATGAGTGTCAAACATTGGACATTACTTTATTTTCTCCACCTCAGAAACTGAATAAGATGGAAAGGATTCACAGAACTAATTGACAAATACAGGAAACATAAACTACTAACGTAGTCCATTACACTGTATATTTCTTCCTTCCGTAGAAGTTAAAAACCATTTATCGGACTGATAAACAGATAATTAAAATTTACCTTAGACTTGAGTTGTCAGAACAACTGACAGCAGTTATCATGGAGGGTCGAAAAGGTTCAGAACTTCAGATCAACCATGGTATAAACTGTCCTCTATCTATAGGATGATCATACTGATGGCCCCCTGAGAAGTCTGCTCTTTAGGAAATCTTTTCCCTTTGGTGTCTAGGACTTGATTCAGGAACTCTCAAATTAATCACCCAAGTGAAATAAGTAACCCCTAAGACTAGAAATATCCATTTCTCAGAATCAACAGCCATTGAGCTGTACCCAGAAAATGAAAGAGAGGCAGAATAAGGTAGCTAGAACTGAGAGGTTTAGAGATTACAGTGTCTTAGAGCCTACATTTTCTTACCTTCCTCTTAAAGACCACAAGTACTCCATTTTCTCTCCCCTCCTTAGTCATCAGTCTAGGCAACCCCAGTCATTAGAGATAAAATCAGGGTTTCCCTCTGTCCTACCAACAAGGGGCTAGGATGTATGAGCACTCCAACCAACTTGATGGGATTCTATAGAAATGTCTCTTTAAACAAAGTCTCACAACCTATATTAAGTGGATTGGAGGACCTATCAGCTTGGACATGGTTTATCTCTATTTCCCTGATGTGTGTGTGTGTGTGTGTGTGTGTGTGTGTGTGTGTGTGTATCTGGCCTTCCTTACATTAGATTGTAAACTTCTTTGAAACAGGTCATTTTTCACATCTATTTTTATATCCTCAGAACCTAGATCAGTGTCCCAAACATAGTAGGTACTAAATAAATAATATTTCAATTGAATTTTATTTAGGAGGAACAGCTAAAACAAAAGCAAGAAGGAAGGAATGATTAATGTTGGTTGAAAGGATAGTGAGGAGCCCAGCCTGTTGGATATCTGTTGGATAGTTTTTTGGATGTGTGTTGGGTTGAATCATTGATTTATGTGAATTCTAGGAGACAACTGGGTGGATAATTATGGAATTTTGATAGTGTAAAGATCTCTAATTTGTTTTTAAACCTCTATGTATTATTGTCAACTGTAAATGGGTGAAAGACAAATTGGTAAATACAATGATGCTAATAGCATAGTAGCCAGTTGAAAATGTAGTCAACATTCAAACCTTCTCCTAACCCTTGCCTAAGCATTGAGTACAGGTTTCACAACTATAAGTGGTGGTATAGGTAATCCAGCCCAAACCCAACATTTTAAAGATGAGAAAGTGACTCACAGAGTTTTACAGAGGTAAAGGGCTACACAGGCCTGACAAGCTGGGATTGAAGCCAAGGTCCTTTCACATCAGTGCTTTTCACTATGTACACTATTATAAAGTTTGAAGGATTATTTTATAATTGTCCTTTTACTTTTTTGAAATCTTGGTAATAATTAAGGAATGAAATAAACATAAATCTATTTAAGCAAGTATATGATAATTAAAATAAAAGGTAAACATAGAGGAAAAAATTCAGCATAGAATGTTTGTGTCAAAACACCCAAGGACCCCTAGGACAGCATTTTGTGTGTGTGTCTGCATATATCTACCTGCGGTGCTTATTGAATAACTTGTTTTTCTAGCTCAAGTCTAAAATGAGGAAAGGTCAACCATATAACTGACAGTTTATCTTGTGGACACAGAGTATAAACATATGATTTGTAGTGGGTTCGCAGGACACAAGGATCCAACTAATACTTTTTAGTCAATAGATTCAGGGGTAGAATATTAAGGTGATGGATAGAAATAGTCTCTCTCAGTTTAATGGCTGGAAAAGGAGTACAGGCATTATAGTAGATGTATATAAATAAGGCACAAAATAAGATTACTTTGCTTTTGTTGCCCTCAGAAAGGTTGTCCCTGACAATGAGTTTCAGTTTAATTCAGCAAACATGCATTAAGCACCTACTATGTATAAAACAATATTAGTTTCATAATTATTTATAGAAGCATTAAAAAATTTATTTAGCTCAGATAAATGAGACAACCATTTTAAGGCAGCAGTGCTTGAGGACAAACTACTGAACACAAGAACTAGACCTCAGAAAATAAAAGTTAGCCAAAATCTGACAGTGAAAAACAAAACAAAAACCAATGTATGTGCTTATGTACCTATACCTCATAGAAGCTGGCAAACACTGTCAGGACTCAAGCTATCACTTTTAACTATGGATGCAAGCAATTTCTAGAGTACCAATAGGTTCATTGGATCATCATATAATCATAGTTTTAGAGATATACAGGACCTTAGAGGCCATATAATGCAGCTTCCTCTTTTTATGGTTGAAGGAACCCTAGATCCAGCTCTCTGCATTTTAGTTTCCTCAGACATAAAAAGAAGAAATTTTGACAGAGGAAGGGTTTGAGCCAATGTCCTTTGACTCCAGACCCAATGTACTTTCCATTGTACCATGATGCGTCTTTGGTCCAAAGAATGTTGCCTAAGACCCTTCAAAACCTGTCCTTTTCCCCAAATTTCTTGTCCCTTTTGAAAATACTAACATTTCTCTTTCTAATCACACACGCTTGAAGCTTCATTTTGATTTTGCCCTTTCCCTCACTATTCCTTCTCTGCCCCCCCCAGCAGTTTTTAAAATACTGTCCATTTCATTTTTCCACAATATCTCCTAGTATTTACTTCCTTCTCTTTACTCATATTGCCACTGTACCAGTTCAGCTTCCGTTTATCACTTTCATGGATTCTTGTGATGAATGATGGTCTCCTTGCCTCCCATAAGCATAACTAGCAGTTTTTTGCACTGGGGCAAGTAGCACGAACTATGTTAAAGCAAGTGCTAAGAAACACGTCACAGGGATGGCATGGAGTTTGGAAAATGGGAACTGGCATGGGCCAGATAGCCATCTGCTAACTTTCCATTTTAGCTAAGTGAGTGCTAAGCTCTATTCTTTCTGTTGAAGCAGTAAAGGACAGCAAACACTGTCAACACTCTCTTATTTCTACATCCTGGGCCAAAATACGGGTCTTCACCCTCGGCTATGATTCTGTGGTATCCAGTCTCTTTCTTCTCCAAATGATCTTTCACATCAGAAAATAACCTTCCTTCCTTTTGCATGTCTATGTCATTTTCCTTCTTAAAAACATTTTGCCTTTCCCTGTTCTTACCTCTTTTGAGACTTGATCTATACCAATCTTTCTGTCCTCTTGGCACTCTCTCCTGCCTCTTTTTCCAGGTCTCCAGGTTTCTGTGACATCTCTCTATTTCTAGCCTGCATTGCGGATTCTCTCACTCCCATTGAGGGTTGGAGTCACCATTATTTTACTCTACTTCTGCTGATTATGTTGTCACCTTCCCAACTTTGGCAACTGCTGATCACTTCCCACTTTTGTCTCCACTGTTCTTTAAGCAAATTGTTAGCATTCTTTTTAAGCGATATCAGCCCACGCCAACATGCCTGGGTCCTAGTTATCATATTTCCAACTCTTTTGTTAGACTCATAGCCCCATCCTGCCTGCAAAAAGGATTCCCAGGCAGCTGTGCAGACTTTAAAACTCTTTTGTCTTGATTAAAGATCCCTAGCCCTCAATTCTCAGTTAGGGTGTCTGAATTCCATTCACTTTTCTTATATGTAAGTACCTCCTAATGAGGCTGGAGAAAAGCACTTTCATTTCTTTCCATTTACCTTTTGCGTCTTTCCTCATGAGAGTTCCAATATAATCTTATTCATTTAACTTAGCTCTGTGACCCTCAGCAACTCACTTAATCCCTCTTTGTCTCACTTTTCCCAATTGTAAAAATAGAGATAATAGCCTTCACTTACCTCCCATGGTTGTTGTGAGCATCCAGTGAGACAATATTCGTAAAGCACTTCACTTAGCATAGTACCTAGAATTTATTCTGTGAAGTTTGGATTTAGTCAGAGGGCCATACTTGAGATTTAGAGCTCCACATGCAAACTTAGAGGTTTGCAAAGCACTTTACATATCATTCCCATTTTACAAGTGAAGAAACAGAGCCTGAGAAAGGTTAAGTAATCTTCCTAAGCAGCAAATTCAGAGCTGGTTGTCTCCAAGTCTACCACTTGATCCACTACACTATACAGAGCAGTGTGAGGATCTAAGCTCTTGAGAAAGCTCAGATCTTTTATGTGACAGGATGATGACTTTTGTAGAACTTGAAATTCTTCATTTTTAATGATTATCTCCCTTTAAATATATGTCAAAGGAACATAGTAACAATGCCTAGTTGAATATTGTTGGGCTCAGAAAGTTGCTATGGAACCTTTTCTTCTCAGACTGTCATAGACCAATCTGTGAAGTATGCATAGCTCCCTCCTCACGATTTATTAGGGTGGAGTGTTACTTAAGCCCCAGATAGCATCACTGTTTAGATACCTCATTACCAAAGGATGCTAGAAGTGGTCCCATGAATAAACTCTAAAAAGAGCAAGTGGATATATTTGATTATACTTTTAATAGAACATTACATTTACTGATAAGTTTTTAATGAAACTATTCTTCCACCCTTCTCACTTTTCATTTTATTACTCATAGCCTTTGTTCTAGTGCTCTCATATTCACTTGATTCTATTAATAACACCTGTATGTGTTACAATAGGTAATATTGTGCAACATCAGTAATGTGAAAGGAATCTTAATGTGTATGGTATATGAAGATCTTTATGGGGATTCAGCAAATATTTATCGAGTGCCTACAGTGTTGAAGACATTATGTGAAGCACAGCCATCTTTGTAAAACTCTTGCCAGATCTTGCTGTAGCCTGGTATTCTTTCAGTGTTTAGGTAAAGGTGTATTCTCATAATTGAACACTCAAAATTCACCAGAGGAACTTTCTCCATTGCTTGACTTGTGTTACCTTTTCTACCAAGATAGTCCCCAGTAATTCTTATATTCGCAGTCTTCCTGGATTTTCAACATTCCCCCTTATCAATTAGCAACTAAGCATAAAGACATTTAAGGTTTTGATAGGCTGTTATGTATATGAATGATTACAAGGGTGTTATTTAGTAAATCTTTCTTAGAAAAAAAAATTTTTGTCGTTGGAATGGGGGTGAGATCAGTCTTTCTAATAAAATGAGACTATATTTTAAAAGTATCTTATTGCACTGTTTTTCAAAAATTTAAACTAATCCTATGTAGAAATAGCTCCAGTTACTATTATTCAACACTGTTAACAATTCTGCACATTTTTAAAAACAAGGCAAGCTGATGAAGTTAGTGATAAAATTATTAACATTTTCTCTAGCACCAGCATTAAATTAGAAAAGAGTTGGCTATATTTTAAAGTTGATTTCCTTTGGTGATTATGTTTATTGCTTGTTAAAAAAAAAACAAGGAAAAATCTCTCAATTAAATTCATGTTTATTTTCAGGGTGGTGCTAGATGCAGATCAAGACCTATAATTTTATTGATTGATGCAGGGAAATCGGGGTATAGAAAAATGTTCCAGAAGTACAAATCAGCAATTTACTCTCTAGTGGGTTGCTTTACATATTGAGACCTTAAGTGATTTGCCCATGATCACACAAAGTATGTGTCAGAGGCAGGACTTAAACCTAGTTCTTTCTGACACTACAGTCACCCCTCCATTCCCTATGCACAGTCTTTAAATTGACTATACTTTGAATAAAATAGGATAGTAGTTAACTAGTTCCTCTCTTTCTTTAAAGCTAACTAGCATTGGTCATTTAATTTTTGATTTGCTAGCTAACATAAAAAAGATACCCGACTTCAGAAAAGCAAGTAATGAAAGTTTCCTGCACAGAACTCATTGTCTCTTTTTCAGTTTGGTTGAACTAAAATTATTTTTTATACTTGTTCAAGAACCTTACTTAAGTAGGGTAAAATTTGCCATATTACTTCATTTCCTTTTTCATCAGATTTGCCTGTGAAACACTAAAATTCATTTGGGCAGTGATTTTTTTTTTTGGTTTGGAGAACTAAAAAAATTAACAAATTAATCAAATAGTTACATATTAAGAATGGATAAAAACATGTTCTCAGTCTGCTGTTTCTAAAATAGGTATCTAAAATTGAAAATGCTTTCAAACAGTAGTTCTTATAGTTCTCAAAATAATCAGTGTTTCCCCTCTGCTTACATTCTTCTCTACTCCTTTTTCTGTTTGAGTCATTAATGTATTTTATATTGAATTTCCCAGTATAGTATGAAGAGATGACATAGTTATGAAATAGTCACTGTAATTCCAAACATTTTCCCACTTTATCATTTATTTAGGACAGTGGTTCTCAACCTTCCTAATGCTGCGACTCTTTACTTCTCTAAATTGTGGGCATATCTGCATGTGGGCCAGCCCACCTGGAGACTGATAGAGGAGTGGTGTCTCAGTTTCTGAGACCATTAGAAATATGTTTTCCAATAGTCTTAGGCGACTCTTGTGACCCCTGTGAAAGGGTTGTTCAACCCCAAAAGGGGTTGCAACCCACAGGTTATGAACCACTGATTTAGGAGCATGAGCAGCATAAAATTAAGTGAACCATTTTTGTGTTGTGTATAAAATATATCCCAATATAAAACCATTAATATTTTATCCTTCAATCAGTTTTTTCCCCAATTCAGTATCTCAAGTTGCTTTAGGAAATTAAAAACATTGCGTACACCTTTTTTTTTTTTGCCTTTTTGGGGGAGGGTCAAGTGACTTGCCCAAGGTCACACAGCTAGTAATTGTGTCAAGTGTCTGAGTTCAGATTTGAACTCAGGTCCTCCTGACTCTGTTCACTGTGCCACCTAGCCACCCCATATACACTTTTCTTTATCATTACTAATATTATTGCTTTTTTGCAGATGGGCAAACTGAGAAATATTAAGTAAAGTGTGCTCTTCGTTCTTTCATGGAAGGTAAATGAGAAATACAAAAATATCTGCCAGGGGTCTTAGTTAAGATCCCTGTTCCCTCCAGAAATTAGATAATAGAATACTGAATCCCAAAATGGTCTGGATATTTGACCACTTCAGTAGGGTCAATATAATATAATAATACAGATATTTATTATGAATTTCCTGGCAAAAAGATGGCAGGGGGGACACAAAGTTGAGATAATATAAGGCCCTTGCTTTCAAGACTTTAATAGGATAAGTTCTAATATAAAATGTTATGCAAGTGGCACCAGCATTTGATGCAAAGTTGTGCACAGAAGGGCAAAGAGACATGAAGTTTCTTTCAAATTGACCAGGGTGGGGCAAGCAGACCATTCCATCGTTTTGAATACACAAATCATGAAACTAGATAAGGGTACACACAGGAATTGGTAAAGGGAATATGATATAGTTATCCTTGAAATATTTGAAGGTCTGTCATCTGGAAGGATAATTATATTTATTTTCCTTGGTCTTAGAAACTAGGATCAATGAATTTCTAGCTATTATACAAATACATAAGGTAGTATACAAAGTCAGTTATACAACAGCACATTACTGCTCAATATAAGGAAAAGCTTTCTAGCAATTACAATCGTGTGTCAATGATCTGATTTATCACTGTATGTCTTCAAACAAAAGCTGGATGGATACTTGCTAGGAATGTTATTTTGGGACAGGATTCATGTTTTGCATTGACCCAGATGACCTCTGAGCTCTCCTTCCAACTCTGAGCTTCTCCATTTCACTTTGTTTTTCATTTACGAGAGGCCCACTGCTGTGACAGCCAGATGCTGAGGCAAGTAAATGGTTGGCAGGGAATGAATGACTGTGAATGATTGTTGACTGCAGTGCCACAGGCCAGAACCGGTTTGCTCCTATTTCCGGAAGCATTTTTTAAAAATGTTCTCTTCAAACCACTGCTTTCTTTTCTGTTGAAGAGAAGTTTCTTTACCAGAACATTTGTTTGTCCTCTGATTAATGGAACAGCCAGAAGATTCTCATTTTTGCTATTCCTCCTTACTTAACCTGGTCTAGGAAAGAGAGAGGAGAGTCTAACATTCTTTTCATTCAAATACTGTTAGTGCCTAGGAAAACAACTGCTTGTCTTTACTCAGAAACCCCATTACAGTTGACTCAGAACCTGTGAAGTAGCATTGGAAATCAGTCCTAAAGATGCACCAAGTGAATTAAATCCAGTACAGCTACAGTGCTGTGAAAGTCATTGGGATAGATAGCTACTGTAGAACATTTATCAGTCTGATATTAAGAAAATATTTAAGCAGAAAAACTGAATTAATATAGTATTAATTTTCGGACCTGCTGCTGCTACTGTAGCACCCTCCCATAATTTCTTCAGAAAACATGGAGTACTTATGGAACTCTGGGGCCTGCCTATCCTGATTGGTAAGAACTCAGTATATTTATCCTGCATGGGATTTATCCAGTTTGATAAATCCATTGGATTAATTCAATCCTGCTCTTTCACCCTGGCCATTTTTCTACCTGCTTTGTAGTACCGAGTTATTCCCGTTCCCTTTTCTACTACTCCCTGCCACCTCCCTTCTCTCATTTCTGGTTCTGTTTCTGAAAGAGTGGATTCATCTACTGCCCTCTTGTTCTACTCACCATCCCTGTGACTTCCTTGATCAAAATATCCTTCCTCGGCCACGGTTTCCCCTTTATGTGTTGTCATAATCTAAAAATGTGAGCCGTTTGTGGGAATGGACTTTCATCTTTGTATGTGTATGCCCAGCACACATCACAGTGCCTGGCACATAGAAAGCACTTTGCAAATACTTATTCATTCAGACAAATGCACTGGTTCATAGCTTTTTTCTCTCTCTGAAATGAGGTCCTATAGCTCATTCTTAGTTTTCTCTAAGTGAGGACAAGTTTGTTCAGCATTCTTACAGAAGGATCCTGGCCTCAGAGTCAGTTCAGTTCACATACTTGACCACTTCTATGGTGAACTTATCCTTGAAAATTTATCACTTCCAAGGGTAGTCATTGGAGTCTACTTTAGGTATCTATAATTGGGCTTGCTTAGGTTCTAGAAGGGTACATTCCTTAATTTGGACCTTCTCATGCCATCTCTTCCTCCCATCTTGTTAGTGATATGATGACATACTCTGAAAGAGGGATCCAGTTTTACAAATATTTGTTAAGTACCTACTTTGTTCAGGACATTGTGCTAGATACAGAACATACAAAACATGAACAAGACTAGATCTCTGCCCTCATGAAACTTGGGTTTAGTCAGGAGGGAAGAGACATATATATGTGTATATATATATGTGTATGTATATATATATATAAGTTAGATGGCTCATTAGATAGAATTCTGGGCTTATGGAACTGAAATGAGGAGGGACCTCAGTTCAAATATGACCTTTTAACTAGCTCTATGACCCTGGGCAAGTCACTTAACTTTATTTGCCTCAGTTTCCTGAATTGTAAAGTAGGTCAATAACAGGACCTACCTCTCAGGGTTGTTGTAAAGGTTAAACGAGATACTATTTATAAATTACTTAGCACAGTGCCTGGCATATATTAGATGCTATAGAAAAGCTTACTCCCTTCCCATCCACGAATAACTATAATGGAAAATAATCCACAATAATTGTATTAAAGAATGATATGATATTTGAGGGAAGGTTATTGCCAACTGGAAGATTAGGGTAGGACTCAGTTAAAGCTTCACAGAGGAGATGGCCTGAGAGACAGGCTTTGAAGAACAAGGAGTAATTCAGTAGCCAAAAGGACATCTGGTTAGAAAAGGTATGGAAGCAAGAAAGTATTTAGAGGACAGTAAACAAATTTATTTGGAGTATAGAAAATCTGGAAAAAACTAGTATGAAATATGGCTAAAAATACAGAGTATTTCTAAGTTGTAGATAATCTTGAATGCAAAGAAAAGAGTTTGAAATTTACTAAGCAGACAATAGGGAGCTAATGAATAATTTTGAGAAGAAGAATAGTATAACCAGATCTATGAATAAAAAAGATTATTTTGGCAAACAGTGAAGGAGGGATTATAAGGGGAATAAAATGGAGGAAGGAAGGTCTTTTTGATGATCTGACAGTGGTAACATCGTATTGCTTCTAGGGGGTAGCAAGAATAGGAAACTTTTTTAGGGTTACACAGCTATTAAGTGACTTAGGACATATTTGAACTCAGGTCTTCCTGACTGCAGACTAAGCACTTTATTCACTATGCCACTGAGCTGCCCTAGAATGGATAGTAACACTATAGGGGGTATTGCAAGAGATAGAATTTACAGGACTTGGTAACTGTATATGAAATGTAGATTAAAGGAAAAAGTCAAAGACAGCACCAAGATTGTGAAAGTGCGAGACTGGGTAAATTCCTTGACAGAAATAGCTGAGTCAGAAGGAGAAGTGGATTATGGGTCAGTCAGTAAATATTTATTCAATGCCTATTATGCTCCAGGCACTGTGATGAAGAAATGAATAAGTACCTTTTTTCGACATGATTTTGAACTGCCAATTGGACATCCAAGTGAAGAGATCCTGTAAACTTTTCAAGATGTGGATTTGGAGCTCAGAATTGGAGATATAAATTTGAAATTTATCTATATAGAGATGAAACATGAAATTGTGATAGTGAGTGAAATTGCCACTGTACTATAAATAGTCTTAGGAACTCCTTTCACTGTAATTCTCATGGAGCAGCCCAGAGGATTGACTATGTTAGGGTTTACTGTAGATATTTGTAATCTGTTTCATGCTTTA
The DNA here is from genome assembly GCA_028646575.1 of Pseudocheirus occidentalis. Lineage (NCBI taxonomy): Eukaryota > Metazoa > Chordata > Mammalia > Diprotodontia > Pseudocheiridae > Pseudocheirus > Pseudocheirus occidentalis. The sequence continues at coordinate 13,012 of JAQQSW010009624.1, forward strand.
TCAAGTCAGGCATTGATTCTGATAAAGATGACAACTCACCAAGGTGTAAAGCCAATCAGCAGTAGATTTCTGAGAGAATGCTACTGTGAGGAGCTTTTAAGATTCAGATTACATAGTATTAGTGAACACTCTGTTTATTCCATTACAAATCTTTATTCAGTACAATGTTCACAGTTTC
>JAQQSW010009625.1:0-13189 GCA_028646575.1 Pseudocheirus occidentalis
TCATCCTATACCCTCTATATACACATATACACACATGCTCAGATGTGTATTCATATGCATATATAGCCTCCTATATGGACATATGTGTAAGTATACATATATATACAGTTGTATTTCCTTCACCTATCCTCATGCAGGAAAGAACAGACATAATAAAACACAGAAAAATGACTGTGCCCCATGCTTATAGCCACATGCTGGCCCACATGGGGAGAGGGAACCACTGCTGGTACCTCTTCCTCCTCACTTAAGAGACATAACTAGGGTCCTTCCCTCTATTACCACTGTGGTGATAGAACTTGGAATCAGGGAGACTAATCACCATGAAAAGAGAGGCAAATTTGGCTACCTAATATCTTTTGTATACATGCTCTATTTGGCTCAGTCAACAACCAAAATGCCTTTTTCCCCCCACAATACAGTAAATAAATGGGAAAATTATAAAATATTTGTAAATGATCTGAAGTGATAAAACTGGAAAATCAAGTGGAGAATTCCTTTTTGTCAAGTGTTGATTTCTCTATAGCTGTCCCAGAGGGATGGACCCTGAAGTTTCATTCATTCAGCCACCTCTCTTGGTGTAATTACTTTTTCATTCATTACACAAAAGCTCTCTGTTTCTCTCTTGAACTAACTCTTCTTTATATTGTGTTGTGTTTCTTATAGCTGTATTCAGGTCAATTGTTTTTTAAGTCATGTCCAATTCTTCACAACCGTATTTGAGGTTGTCTTGGCAACGGTATTGGAGTGGTCTGTCATTTCCTTCTCCAGCTCATTTTATAGATGAAGAATTGAGGCAAACAGGGTTAAATGACTTGTTCAGGGTCACACAGCTAGTAAGTAACTGAGGCTAGATTTAAATTAATAAAAAGATGAGTCTTCCTGATTCCAAGTCCAGTACTCTATCCACTACACTACCTACCTGCTCTATATGTTCATATAGATGACTGAAAATTTCAATGTACTCCTGATTCAGGGGTTTTCTCTCTCCTCATAATTATTTGCTTATGAAGGCTTTGTAGTTCATTTGACTGATGTTCAATTGTTATTTTATTCTTTATGCTGAATTTATTCTGTGCATCACTTTAACATTTTGAGTATTGCTTTTAATTATTGACTAAAAGAATCTAGAATTTCTAATATAACATTGTTTCTTAGAGTACATTTCACATGTTTCTTTTTGTTTGCCATTAATTGGGTGAGATGGCATTCAAGCTTTCTGGTACACATATCAATTAAATATTTACATAATCTTTCAATGCCTTCCTGTAATTCTTTAATAGCTCTCTCTAATTACTTCTGCCATGGTGGTGTTTGATGTGTTCTTAGTGGCATTCCTTATAACTCCACTTTCCCTTTTCCATGTCGATGGTTATTGTATATTCTGTTGTGTGAAGGTCCTAAAATGATTTTTTCACACCTTCTGTCAAATACTGTGAGATTATACATTCATGATTCAGAAAATTCAACTTTTCCCTCTTCAGATTCTAGTTTCTCAATTTTGTCTCTTATTTGAGGTAGTCAAATAGACTACAGAGTTTTGATAAGCAAAAAATATGAGAAGAGAGAAAACTCATGAATAAGGGGAGGACATGAGATTTTCTTGTCATCTATACGTTCATATTGAGTAGCTACATGGTTCAGTGGATAGAGTACTGGACTGAAACCAGGAAGACTCATTTTTCTGAGTTCAGATATGGCCTCAAATACTTACAAGCTGTGTGACCCTGAACAAGTCACTCAACCTTGTTTGCCTCAGTTCTACATCTGTAAAATGAGTTGGAGAAGGAAATAGCAAACCACTCCAATATCTTTACCAAGAAAATCTCACATGGGGTCATGAAGAGTTGGTTAGATTCAGTGGTCAGCGATATATTGCTATGTGCCTCAGGACTTGAAGGTATCATTGATTAAAAGTAGCATGAATTGCTTGCCTTAATTATTAATTAATAAATCCTTTGCCTATAATTATTAACATTCATTTTCGATTTGATTATGATCAAAGCACTGGTACCGTCTTCACCCCATTTCACAGGCATTTGTGTCTTTCCTACTTTAGTTACCAGATCTTCCCTGAAACATTTCTACCAGGTGGGATGTTGGAATTTCTAATTTGTTCCAGAGTACCTTCTTGTGTTACCAGATAACAAGAGTATGCCTCTTGCTCCATCAGCCTCCACATCAAATTGCTAATTTTGTATATGGTCAGCTTGCAACCTTAAATGGCCCTATTTATTTCTGTGGCTTCTAGGAGGCATTGCATCAAGGTTAGGGTTATGACTTTTGTTTGTACTTAAGAGTTATTGCTACAAAGCATTTGTTCCACTCTGTTTGCTTCCACTGTGTTAACCCAATCAGTGGTATCATCAAAGCCCAATTCACCAGCATGTGAAGATTCCTGCCAGGCTTCCACAACTATCATTAATAGGCTCAGGTCACATGACATCCTCACTGTATATCATCCTGGCTGACATTCCCTTACTTTGCTATTACCCACCCCCATACCTCTGCTCACAGGCACAGGAGATGAATTGGACTTTGAAAGGATTATTGTTGTTGTTGTTCAGTTGTTTCAATTGTGCCTGACTCTTTGTGACCTCATATGGGGTTTTCTTGGTAAAGTTACTAGAGTAGCTTGCCTTTTCGTTCCCCAGCTCATTTTACAGATGAGGAAAACAGGACTGAGTGACTTGCTCAGGGTCACAGAGCTAGTAAGTATCTGAGACCAGATTTGAACTCAGGAAGACATCTTCTTGATTCCAGGTCTGGCACTCCATCTGTTGTACCACCTAACTGCACTACTACTATTATTATAACCACTATTATTCTTGTTAATCAATAGCAACATTCTTTAGACCCTGTTAAGAAGCCAAAATTAATTCTATGGGCCAAACTGGTTTTGTCATAACAACAAAAACAAAAATGACAGCACTCACCATTATGTACACTGATGTGTTCCTTAATATAATAAGAACTTATTTCATATAAGCATTGTCCTTATTTAAAAGAATAATGATTTTTAAATATCTGCCAATTATATTTTAAAGTACCATAGACTTGATAAATGAAGCTTTGAAAATGAAATATAGTGATACATCTTCATTTGAGTATGTACTCATACTTCATGTGGCCATTTCTGGGATGCATGCCATGAATAGAGAGTGGTTCCTGATCTTTCTAACCCTTCAGATTTTATGTGGACCAATGCTGAAGCATTATATTGTTCCAACTAAGTAATTCCAAAGAGTCATTTTTGAAGTTCTCCTCCTTTACCATGCTAGCTACCAGATGTCCTTTTGTAGAAGCAACTACATGGAAACAAAATGAACCTTGATTATAAGTATTTTGTTATACTTTATGGGCAACAATGTGCAGATGACTGAACACAATTAATGTTGAACTAGGAAGAATAATCACTGCCCCTTGAAAGTTCTAGAAAGTCATTTGAGTGAACACACTGTACAACATAATTCATTTTTAATAGTTGTTTCTTTAACCCAATCTTAGTGAGTAGGTATCTTATTATAATACACAATTTTGTGATAGACCAAGGTATAGTAATATTATTTCCATAAAGTGTTCATACTCTTGGTACCTTCATTTTCTTCCTCCTTCAACTCCTACTTTTTAGTTCCCTTTTATATATTGTCTTTCCATTAGAACACAGTCTTCTTGAGGGCAGGGACTGTCTTTCTTTTTGCTAGTATTTGTAACCCCAGAACTTAGCATGGTGACTGGCACAAAGTGAGACCTTAATAAATGTTTTTTTCTTTTTTCTTTATTTCCTTTCCTTCTTTCTTTTCTTTCCTCCCTTCTTTCCCTCTTCACTCTTTCCCTCCTTCATTCCTTTTTTCTTCCCTTCCTTCCTTCCATCTTTCTTGGATCAGGATGGTAAATATCTCCAGGAATAATGAAAAGTTGTGGTTTTTTTAGTGTTGGAAAGGGCAAATTTATGTCCTCTACACATTTTATTATTCTACCAGCTGTAGCTGCAGGCTGATCTGATGGATCCCAGATGCTAGAGAGAGAGAAAGCAAGCTACGTAATATAGCTGAAACAGATTCTTTTTATTTATTATACTTTCATAATTAACTCAATGGATAAAATATACATGTAAGGGTAAATACTACTACAGATACCCGAAGTCAAGATTTAACAGAGCTTGACCTTTAGATTCATTCAAAATGAAAAGCACTGTGTTAAATTATGACTCTAAATTTTATCTAAAATCTTGCCTTAAAGGAAAAGCAAGAGAAGGAGGAGAGAATTTGTTTTATAATTTAAAAAAACTAAACTACCTACAGTCTTAACAAGGAGAAAAATGTTTGCAATCAGGAATTTTATCACCTTGCTAATATTAGTCTTTGAAATTGACATTCAAAAGGAAGCCATATGGAGGCCAAAACTAACTCGATTATGAAGAATTATTCAAGGGTTATTGCTTATCTCCAAGGACTCATTCAGGTCTAAAATTCTATAAACCGGGGGTGGCTAGGTGGCCCAGTGAATAGAGCACCGGCCCTGGAGTCAGGAGGACCTGAGTTCAAGTCCGGCTTCAGACACTTAACACAAAAACTAGCCGTGTGACCTTGGGCAAGTCACTCAACCCCCAACTGCCCACCAAAAAGCAAAAAACAAAAAAACAAACAAACAATAAAATTCTATAAACCTCTAGCTTTGGGAAATTTGCAGGGAGAGGTAGACTAACTCATCCTCCAACTCTTAGCACCAGTCAGTACAGGACATCTCAAAAAAGAAAGAGTTTTCCCAAAATTTTATGCATCAAGGATATTGTTTTCTAATATAAATATATCTCTTTAGTTCAAATATTATTCTTCATTGTATCTTCACTTCTTTTGACCTCTAAGGCTGACAGAATATAAAATGTAGATAGTATGGTACTGCTTCTAACCATCAAGAGAGGGAAACAGACTTGGAGGAACATATCATCTTATTACAGTGGATTTAGTAGATGAGCTTTCATAGGTTTTCTGGTATCTTCCTTCTTACCTGGCACTCAATTTATGGTGCACCATAAGGAGCAGAGTTATCTCTGTCCTGCTTCTCCTAGTTTTCTGATAGGGTAAAAAATACTCTTTAATTCTTCCATCTTCCTCTGATGACTACATGAACGTTACCACACAGCAGAGTCTTATATTTTTATGATTACTGTAAAAGTTTTTCATTGGATTATAGTCATTTGTGTTTAAGTAGAAATTTTCCCAATAGTTCATACTCTTGATAGTTCCCAACTTATAGTATATTCATCTAGGTGTTTTGAGCTAGGAATTTCTCCTATAGTCCATGTGCTAAATCACTCTCATCAAGCACCTTTCTCTTTTAAAAAAAAATGTATCTTTAGTTAGTAGGGTCCAGATTGACAGATACTGTTCTGGTCAGCACCTAGAGGCTCCCAACAGAACTGGTTCCCAACAAATTTGAGAAGTGGCCTCAATATAAGATGATAGCTGATACAGGTATAAAGCTTGTTCAATATGTCCCCCTCTTCTAGTCTCAGTAATAATATTCTTGCCATTTGGGGAAATGAAGATGGGAAATTGGTCTCTAACTAACAAAGCTTTTGTGATCAGTGATTGATTGAATCATATAAATCATTGTCCTTTCATTCAATTATATTTATATTATATTAATATATAAATTCATATTTGTAAGTTATTTTTCCACTGTCATATCATCAGATTTTTAATACTATTTGGAGACTGAGGTAGTAGCAGGAAAGACAGCCCATCCAGTCTTAAAAGTAAAAGTAAAGGAAATCACATGACCTCCTGGAACCACATAAGTTAATTTTCAATTTATCAGAATGTTTGCTTACTGATACCACTTTTCCAACATCAGTTTAGCATAGAGGATAGGATAATGGACTTAAAATCAGGAATTCTGGATATGAGTAATGCCTCAAGCATTTACTATGTGGCCCTGGACATACAGGGAGTCAACTGAGTCAAAAGACTTAGAGTCAATCAATAAACATTATTAAGAACCTACTATGTGTTAGGTACTGGGCTAAGCATTGGGGATACAGAGAAAGCCATAAGACAGTACCTGCCCTCAAGGTATTCACAACCTAATAAGGGAGAACAGCACATAAAAAGAAACTGAAAACAGCAAGGTAGGAAATGATTAGGTGAATGCCCTGGGAGCCCTTCATAAATAATGGAGGACCTGCCTGGAGCTCTCCAATATCCATCCTGTCTAGTCAAGAAAAGGAAGGAAACCCAGTGCCACTGGGTGCTGAGGAGGCATGAGTTTCAGAAATGATATCTTGCAGCATGATGAGTTTCTGGAAAACATAAAACCTAGGAAAGTAACCAAATGGGAAATTAACCTCAGTTGTGGGGAACCCTGCCATCTTGCAACAGGGCTGAGAAAGAATCACCTACCCAGAGATTGCAAGAGGGTGCATAAAAAGAGATGGGACTCTCTGAGAGTGGTGGAAAATAGAGCCAATTTTATTACCCTGCATTGGAGATTTTATGGAACACTTCCTAATTGTTCCCTGCCCCCCACCCCCAGGACATTACCCACTTCTTTGTTCCCATGCTGTGGGTGTAAACCACACTTATCTCAAGGACATAATCCTCACACCTGTGTGTTTGAGCTCCTTCCTGGGGGATGGGAAACCCATCCAGGCCTTGTAGCAGGCTCTTCAGTTAAGAGGACTTATTCAGCCATCAGGGTCAGAGTCCCACTGGACTGTGGTCCTCTACACTCAGTTTCTTTATCTGTAAAATGGGAACAATACTAGCACCTATGCCACAGGATTTTTATGAATAAAAAAATGAAATGATGTATATAAAGTGTTTTGCAAACCTTATAGTACTATATATCCCTAACATCATAAATAATAAACGTTCAATATCCTTTCACTTTACACAAATTATCAAAAGTATTCATGGTAAAAAAAAAAAGGTCAGAAAAGCTCAGAAAACGTTTTCCATGGCAAAATAACCAATTATTAAAAAATACTAGCTAGATGCCATGGCCTAAAAATTCATATTTGTAAGCTATTTTGCCACTGTCATATCATCAGATTTTTAATACTATTTGGAGACTGAGGTAGTAGCAGGAAAGACAGCCCATCCAGCTCTGTAAGTTATCCTTATTACCAATGACATTCCCTTCCTCTTTTTCCCCTCCATGCCTCATTTTCTGCACAATTTTTGTTTTTCCTGGAAGGAAGAAATGGACCAGAAGTTCAGTACTGAGTGGAAATAGTCAATGGTACCAATGTATGTTGGGAAGAAAGAAAAGAAAGCTAAAGGTTAAAACTGGAGTTTCTTAATTTTTTTTTCAAATAATCAACAAACAAACATGTATTGTATGCTTGTTACCTGCAAAGCAATATGTTTAGTGCCAAGGATAAAGGGAAAGACTTAAAATATGAGCCCTCCCATCAAGGACTTCACATATTAACTGGATAAACAGCATGCAAACACCTTGGTATATACAAGATAGACATTGTGTAAATATGAGTCTCAGAAGGAAGATATCAGCCATGAGAGGGAGTGAGAAAGGCTTCTTACAGAAGGTAGGACCTGTCCATGGACCTCTTTGGAAGTCTAGTGAAATCTAACGTAAGAGTGTTATGGAGGTGAGTAACGCTAATAAAAATGCTCAGAGTCTGAAGATGGAGTGTCTTGTGGGAGTGAAAGCAAGGATGTCAGTGCAACTGGATTATAAAGTACATGACGAGATTAAGTATAAGCAGACTAGAAAAGTAGTGGAAGGTGTGCAGCAGGGGTTTATGAAGGACTTTGAATGACAGAGAATTTTATATTTGATCCTGGAGGTATTAGAGAATCACTGGAGTTATAATGAGTAGAGGGGGGATCATTTTGACAGCTCCATGAACAATGGACTGGTGTGGGGAGAGCCTTGAGAAAGAGAAATCAACCAGCATGAGGCAAAGAAGGTCTGCACCAAGGTAGTAGCAATGTCAGAGGAGAGATGTGAGTTTATTCTCAAAATATCACAAAGGTAAAAAATCTTCAGGGTCTGATAACAGATTGGATATGGGAGTGAGAGTGAGTGAGGATCTGAAGATGATTGGGAAGATATTGAATTCCCTTAACAATAATAAGGAGTTTTGGAAGATGAGGGTATTGGGGAAAAAGATAATGAGTTTAGTTTTGAACATGTGGAGTTTAAAATGTCTACGGGGAATCCAGTTGGAAAGATCAGGAAAGAGGTTAGGAATAGAGATCTAAAAATAATCAGGAGAAAGATAATAATTCCATGAGAGCTGGTGAGACCACTGAGTGTAACAATGTAGAAGGAGAAGAGAAGGTGGCTCAGGACTGTTCCCAGGGTACAGCTACCTTTAATGGGCATGAACTGGACAAAGATCCAGGAAAGGAGACAAAGAGAGAACAATCAGAGGTAAAAGGAGAGCCAGGATAGAAGAGTGTCACGAAAACCTAGAGAAGAGGCTGCCAAAAAGAGGATGACTGACTGTGTCAACAGCTGCCAAAAATGTCAAGAAGGATACAGATGAAAAAAAAACAAAATATTTGGCAATTGGAAGATCCTTTGTAATTTTGGGGAAAACAATTTCAATTAAGTGACAAAGTCAGAAGCTAAAGTGTAGAGTGTGTGATTGTGTGTGTGTGAGAGAGAGAGAGAGAGAAAGAGACAGACAGACAGAGACAGAGACAGAGAGAGACAGAGGCAGACAGAGAGAGAGAGACAGAGACAGAGAGACAGAGAGAGAGAGAGAAGGAAGTAGAGGTATAGATTATCGAAGGTTTTCTCAAAGAATTTAAACAGCAAAGGAAGAAAAGATGTGGGGTCATAACTAGTGAAGAAGGAGGGAGGGATGAATGGTTGCTTGAGTGGTTGGATTGATGGATGGATCAAGTGAGTTTTGAGTGTGGGGGAGACAAACATGTTTAAGGCAACAGGGAAGCAACTAGTAAACAGGGGGCAATTAAATATTAGTGGGCGAGTAGGAATGATAGAAGTGATCTAATGGAGAAAATAGAATGGAATGTGATCATTTATGCATACAGACATGCTGGTCTTGTCAAGAAGAACCATCTCTTCACATGAAACAGGGGTTAAAGAGGAAATACACAGTGGCAGAATGGATCTGTGGAATTTGAGACGAGAAAGAAGGGAAGAGACAGAGTTCTCAGTGAATGGATTAAATTCTTTCAGTAAAACATTAAGCAAGAGTTATCAGGAAATGCCTGGGTCTCAATAAGAGCTAAAAGATAAAAGGAATGGAAAAGGAAAAGTTTTAAGGAAGTTTTATTTTCACAGCAGAAGGGGTGTGTAGCTTTAGAGTAGGACATGGAGGATGGGAGTAAGATTGGGTACAGAAAAATGGGAATGAGGGATCAGGCTGTGGAGGATAGAGAATAGGGTTTATAAGATGATATCCAGGTATTCAGAATCAAGGACATAAATAGTATATGACTAGGAGGGAATCTGTTAACCATTAAGAATTTAATTCAAGTAGGTTTTTACTGTCCAAAGGGATTTGTTCTCATGGTACAAAGTCTTTTCAGGGTCTTGGGTAATTCAGGTGAGGGAAAGTACAGGGACCTGAATCATGCTATCCTTTCCCCCAAGGCAGAAGACCAGGCTGGAAACTTGATGGAATGGCTTTTTGCCTCTTTGCAGGAATGGAGGAAACCAGTCAGGTGACCTAGAATAATGGAATAGCTATTTATTAAATATTTGATACCAATGAAAGATCCATTCTATAAGTCATTTTAGGATACAAAGGAACATAGATGTAGTCACACACTAAGTTGATATAACGCCAAACCTTCTTAAATGTTCCACAAACTGATTTTATCAACATAATCACACAAGACTTCTGCTATCCTGGTCGCTGCTATTTTTCTTGATCCTGAGGTTAAATATAAGTGTAATTGTAACCCAATTAATCAGCTCAGTCCAGGCAATATACCAGAGCCCATTTCTGGATGGTATAGACATTATTGATGTGGTTCTATCCTACAGGCAAAGGAAACTAGAACTATTTAACAATGTACAGACTTAGTGAAAGTAGACCTCAGGTATCTCTGAACATACCAATCATTCGTAGATGATTTAAGGCTAAATATAGAGTTCAGAAGAATTTTTTTTTTTGGAGGATGCTCTTATAAATCATTTTAGCTCTCTCTGTCTTCCTCCTCTGGTTTTAGCGGACTCATTTAACTGATATGCATTAACCACAGTGGAATAGATGCTTCACAGAACTCATTTACAATTTACTACCAGTGAGTGTGATGCACTTACTAATGGTCATTCAAAGATGAATAAGATATAGACATCATTCTCAATTTTTAGTTCAGTTGGACAGATAAAACAAGAATACAAATAACCAATCCATTTAACTTTGGGTTTAGACAGGTCTGTTTAAAAGACAAGTGGGAATAGTAAGATTATTTTGATTTGAAAACATTTTCCTTTCTAAATCAAGAATCCAGCAAAAACATCACTCTCATCTCCACTTTCCCCTTAAAACATCCTTCATTGAAATTGAAAAAAAAGTGGAATGTTTGTTGGGATTGTGCTGTGGCTAAAATAATAGTCGTGGACTCCTTTAAATATTTAAATGTTATCCTTACTTGGATTCCTCATGAAAATAAAACAAAAGGACTCTGAACGTACTTCTAATCAGTAAACCATAATATTCTAGGAAATTTTGAATCCACATAAAGCATTTTCCCTTCCTGTTGCATCACGTCCTCTTCAGATGTTCCAGATGGCTAAATGCCGTGATGTGGTGAAAGGATCAGTGTCCAACAAGGAGACCGTGCAATCATCAAGACAATCCAGATGGCTAAAGGGATCAAGGATTATGGCAAAAATCAAGAAAAAAAAATCATATTTCTGAATTGGGGAGAACAAATACATTGAAGGAATAGGGCAAGTCAATGAGAGAGTGAAGAAAATGGCAGCAAAAAAATGTGTAAATATCATTAAGAAATAGTTTTATGTCAGGCACTTAGATTAACAAAATTTCAAATATAGAGCAGACTTTACTTCAACTGACCAAAAAATGCAAAGGATTCCTACCCAAGCCCATTAAAAGTAAATACAGCTTCCCTTCCTTTTTAATTAATTACTTTTAATTAATTTAATCCCTTCCTTTTTAATTTAAGGTCCTCTACCTTCCTTAGGGACTGGTATGATCCTCCAGACATTTAAAATTACCCTGAGTGTGGTCACCTTGTAAGTGGAAAAAAATTGTTAAGTAACCCTATAGGTTATGTGATTAACAGTGCCAGTGAAGAAAAAAGGATCTTGATTGGTCTTCCATGTCAAATTATGGCAATCCTTGCCTTTTTCAACTCTATCTGGTCGTGGCCTCTTCATTTTTTTTCCTTCAGCTCTCTAGAATTACTAGGATATTCATTCCCTGGAGTACCTTTTGTACACTTCCAGCATCTTCACCTTTAGGAAAAACTCTTGTCAAACTTCTTCTGTGTCTCTTATTTATTTTTATTTATTTTGTTAAACATTTCCTAATTACATGTAAAAAAAAGTTTAACATTCATTTTTTTTTATTTTGAGTGCCAAATTTTCTCCTTCCCACCCCTCTTGAGAAGGCAATCAATTTGATATTGGTTATCCACATGAAGTTATGTAAAACATGTCCATATTAACCATGTTGCAAAAGAAAAAAAAACAGACAAAAAATAAGAAAAATGAACAAGGCTTAGAAAGTATGGTTCATTCTACATCCAGAACACACTGGTCCTCTCTCTAGACGTAGACAGCATTTTTTATCATGGGTCCTTTGGAACTATCTTGGACCATTGTTTTGATCAGAGTTGCTAAGTCTTTCACAGTTTTTCACAGTATTGCTGTTACTGTGTATAATGTTCTGGTTCTGTTTACTTTTCATGAGTTCATATAAGTATTTCCCTTCTGTGTCTCTTTATGGGTCCAACTCCTTCTCTATAGGGGTAACATGAACATTAAGATCTCTCTCCAAGAAATCAGTCTATTTGGGGTTCAATATTTTTTCTTTGTACGAATTCACTGTAAGAGTAAGTGCCTAACCCCAACTCTACCTCAGCACCTCATTCAGCGGTACTGGAGAGAAGATTGTCTAGCTTTGACTCAGGATCCCAGTATGAAACTGTGGCAACAGAGTAGAGTCAATACACCCCTATAATTCTAGGCCTATAAAAGCAGATAAGGGGGTGGCTAGGTGGTACAGTGAATAGAGCCCTGGCACTGGAGTCAGGAGGACCTGAGTTCAAATCCGGCCTCAGACACTTAACACAAAAACTAGCCATGTGACCTTGGGCAAATCACTTAACCCCAATTGCCCTCCAAAAAAAGGGGGGGGGGGAAGCAGATAACACAGATTTTTTGACTCATTCAATGGCTAGGTTTCCTTTAATTAACACAAAGTGAAATAGTTATACTTCATTAAAGGATCATCAAAGACAAAAACTGTCATAACTAAATCCTGCAACAATATCAACTAGGCTGGGAAGGGAGTAAAAACCCATCACTAATATTTACAATATATAACATATATCACAACACTAAACAAAAAATGGCTACTGATTAATTCTTGGTTTTTTGTAAAGATTCAGTTTCCACATCCAAGACTACGAATTCTATCTCAGTATACCAGTCTGGCCAAGAAGTCTCCACTCCAAATGTTCATGTGGACTACTTGTTCCCAACCTCTGGTAGAGCATTCCAAGCTCATATTGGTTTGATCAACCACAGTCAAACACATTGTACCTTGACCCCAACATATCGTGTCTCTTTGGTTTTCTTCAAGTATGAAAGACAACCATTTAAATAGTCAAGAAGGCAGATGATGAGTGAAATTGAACTAATGTTTAAACAGACCTAGCATTTACTCTGTACTACACCCTCCCTCCCAACTTATATTTTTATTGGTGGGGTTGGATCCCCCAAAATGACTGCTCCCTTGAATTTCAAGGGTTGTATCCACTGGATCTTGCTCCTAAAAATGATAGCACCTGTAACGCCAATCAGCAGTAGATTCCTGAGGGAATGCTACTGTGAAGAGCTTTTAAGATTCAGATTACATAGTATTAGTGAACACTCTGTTTATTCCATTACAAATCTTTGTTCAGTACAATGTTCACAGTTTCAACAGTTCACAATATTATATACAATCTTCAGAACAAGGAAAGTCTCTATATTATATCTTATTTCA
>JAQQSW010009626.1:0-13189 GCA_028646575.1 Pseudocheirus occidentalis
GGATTTTCGCTCCAGCTTGACCAGATGCAGGCTCCTCAAAATCGCTCTGGTTGGCGGGGTGGTGGGGGTGCCAGATGTGGGCTTTAGTAAGGATCCACTCTCACCTTATCCCCACTTTAAAACTGGGGTTTCTTCAGCGGCAGTGCCTCATCGAGATATTTTCGGGTAAGGGGAGCGTGTGTGTGTGTGTGTATGTGTGTGTGTGTGTGTGTGTGTGTGTGTGTGTGTGTGTGTTGGGGGCGGGGGTGCAGCGCGCCCTTCTAGGGACCCAGAGGTTCTAGCGGTCCCGGCTCCCGGCTCCGAGAAAATACAAACCCAGCTAAGGGGCTGGGGAGGAGGGGAGCTTTTGTCTAAAGGGACTATTCCAGGCTGCGCGTGTCGGAACCTCTAAGGGTTTTTCCTTGAGCATTACTGGTACACATCTGGAAACAAGTCTCGCTTCCCGCCACCACTTCCTCCCATCTCCGAAAAAAAAAAAAAAACTCTCCTGGGGGTAAATCTTGCTCCCGAGATCCGTGAAATGCGAGCTCCATTAATTTTCCTCCCAAAAAGGATTGAAAATCTCGCAGCCACCACGTCTTTCCCTTTTTCCCCTTTTCCCCCAATCACTCTTCCCAGGGAGGGTTAGAATCCCCTTCCTGATTATGGAAAACGGGACGGGAATGGAAGATCTGGGCAACTGGAGGGCAGCTCCTGCAGGAGACAGGGAAGGGAGGAGGAGGGGAAAGGGGAGGGGGGAGGAGGACATTCCCAGGCACTTTAATTGTTTCGTTATGTGTCAAGATATTGCAGCAGTACAGCCAGGGTGCAGGGTGGCAGGAATCAGTATTTTGCTTCCCCTGAATCCAGACCCTCCCCTCCATCCTCTCGGCTTGTGGACGGGACCCGCAGGAGACAGTGTTCAGCTCCCTAGGCATTCACACCATTAACTTTTAGACCAGAACCATCTCCCCTGAACGGTTCTTTAGGAGCAGAAAGGGCAGTCTAACATCCACGTCCAATGGTTTTCCCTTGGCCACATTTGCCCATTTATTGCTTAAAGCTTTACAATATGAAGTTGGCGGAAGATCGAGCCAGGATGAGCCAACTGGCATCTATGAGACTCCTCATTCTAAGTGCCCTCTGTCCCTTAGAAAAAAACCAAACCAAACCAAACCAAAGAAAACGTTGTTGTGACTATACAAAACATTTACCTAACCAAAGGAGATCATGTTTATATTGACAAGAGTTCCCCAGATAGTGGGCATAATGATAATGATGACGATGATAGCAAGACAACAGCAGCAATAGCAGTACCTCACGTTTGTACCACGCTGAAATTTACCAAGTGCCTTCCTCTCAAAGTCATTGAGCTAAGTAGTGCGAGTATTAACATTCTCATTTCATAGAGGAAGAAACTGCTGAGTGAAGCCTCTCGATGATCTCACACCCACTGTCAGGATCTTCTTTTATTTAGAAAGTACTGTTTTAGTGACCAGCGTTCCCTCTTCTCCTTTACTCCCTTCCGTGAAACATTCCTGGGCGCTGGAAGACCATGGGATGGGCGAGTAACTGGGGCAGCAAAGAGTTTCTCGCTGTTGTTTTGCGCTGATGATGCAATAGGAATTTCACGGACCATTGCGCAGCTATTAAGAAATCACGGCTTTTAATTATTTAATAATGAAATTGTTGAATGGAGACAAGCCATAGTTAATGCAGGAGCAATTGTTCATGAACCCTTATGGAGGAGAGAGATTTTGACCAGAGGGATAATCCCGATTCCAACCCTTCTCCCCCTAAAAAATGAAAGAAATAAAAAATAAAAAGAGTCAAATCTTTTCTCCTTCCATTTTTTTCTGTAAGTCTGATTAGTGTTTGCTGTTTTTTTTTAAGTTTTGTGTTCAATTATAAATATCCTGTGATGATTAATTCGAAGTAGGGCCAGATCCATTCCTTTAAAACTATGATTTCCAACCCCCTCAGTGATGGTGAGAGTCCCTGGCTTTCTAGGGGAGTGGAAATGCAGATGTGTGATTGTGGCCCACAATTCCACCGCACTGCATCAGCACATTTTAGAATGTTAGACCACAACTTCTTATAAAGAGAAAAAAAAATTGCAATAATCTCAAGGAGTGGTAAGGGAAGGGCCCTGACCTTCTTTCTAGGACCCCGGGAACCATTTCCCAGAACATCTGAGAGTCTAAACACTAAGAAAATAGAACTTGTCAACGTTCTTACAAGTGTATGCAGGGAGAAGCCCAGAGAACAAAGGGGGAAAAGTTACAAAACAAAGACATAGAGTTGTCATCAAGTGAAATTCCAATGATTTAGCCAAGCACAGCAATGATGATTTCTGATCTGGCGCTGAAGAGCTCCGACTATTTTGCCCTCGAATATTAACCTTGTATTTAAAAGTGAAATGGAGAATAACAAAAAGGAATGTGGTTAGAATACACACCATGAGCCACATTTGGAGCCATTTAAACTTTACTCAAGTATAAATTATCAGGATCTTGTGCTTTTAAAGCACAGGCGAATGTATTCATTTATGAGATATATAGCAGCCTGATACATATATGCATGATTATTATTCGTGTTTCCACTCATTTTATTTGTGGATAGTAGATTAACTGCCCATTTTTGTAGCTGGTTTTTAAAAGTGGAACATTTGGGGGGTGGAAAAAAAAAGGGAGAGAGAGGTTGAAAGAAATAAAGGATTGTTTCCCTGGAATCCAAAATAGAGATAGTTGAATCAAGATTGTTAGTGCTTTAGGGCTAGAATGGATGTTTTCAGATTTAATTGAAGTAGCCAAATATCTCGATTGTATTTGAGAAGTTGAATTGTATTTAGCTTTCTTATCTGAACTTCAAATATAACTCTGTTTTGAAAGCTACATTCTATTGTAAATTCAGATTTTGTAAAAATAAGAGTATAAAAATCTGCAGATCTTTCTTTGTAAAATTCTGAGATCTCCTGGTTATCTTATTTATTTTTTTGTTATTGCTGTTGTTTATTTATGGAGGGTACATATTCCAGTTATTTTGAGGAATGCAAAGCAATTTCATACCCTTCAAACAACAAATGTCTTTACCATCATAACGGTGCTCAGATACTGGGGACAATTACATGACTATCTCACAAAGATCTCCATTTCAGGATCCCTAGCATAGTTAAGAGAGACTTTGGCTTCTGTATTCTGTTTTCCACAACACCTAAGCAGCATTAACAAGGCATACTTTTGTGCAAACTCTCCTTAGCTTGGGAAACTCAGGCAACGATAGTGTATCGGGGAGACCTTAGAAATCATGTAGGCCAAATCCCTCATTTTATAGACCAGGAAAGTATGGCTTTTCTGATTTCATATGATCTGGGAAGCTGGGGATTCACATGTAATTCCAGTGTTCCTCTCTGTTACAAAGTATTTTCTATCTACCTAGAGGCAAACCAGTTTTGTCATGTTTGGGATAAGCAGATGATTCCATAGTTTTTGGTTTGCTTCATTAAGCAAATTTTATTTTAAATTTCTTCTTTCTCCTTGACACATTTTCTCAGAGGCCCAGCATTTTTTTTAATATAAATCCTACACGGGGATTGATGTTACTTAACAAAGCTTGGTGTCTAACTTGTCAACTTTTCTGAGTTCCTTTATGATGCAAAGAATGTTTTCCTGGTAAATCCAAGAGGTTTATATAAATGGATTGGTTTGATTGGTGACTTAAGCAACCAAACAGCCTTATATTTTTTGTCTCTTTCCTGTTTGATGAAGTTGCTTATTTGTGTTATAAAGATCAGCTTTTGGTGGGGGGAGGGGGATGATCCAGTTAATAATGAATTAGTTTCAGATGTTATTTGTCAAGGTAAAACTTTAATCTTTGAAATTTTGATGAATTTGCATGAGGTATAGACAAGAAAAAATTTTGTGAATGTATTTATTTAATTCAGTTTTCAACCTTCTAGTCTTTTATTTATTTTAAAAAATTAAACTAAAGAAAGTTGAGAAAATATTACCAAACATGAAAGGTGGGAATTAGCTTTTCCCTAAGTGTCACTGTACTAAGTATTAACAAAATCTGCTCTTTGAAAGAGTGAGGTGTACCAAATGCTTGAGAGATATAATTAGACAGCTTTCTGCTATGATTTTGACATGATATCGAGAACATTGTACCTACTCTGATTCTGTATTCCTTTAGGGAAGATCACATTTCTGAACACTAGAGGGCAGTAAAGCTCTTCTCTAACTTGATGCCCGTGGACCATCTGCTTTCCAGGGCACCATGAAAAGACGTTTTGTTACCACCAGCCTGGATGGCCCTCTCAGGAGAGAGAGAATTCAATCTAGCTGTGGTTCAGGCTAATGCTCAGGCAGTTTGTCAGGATTAACATCTTTCTAGTCTGTGGATTCCTTTACCTTCAACATCCTATTACCACCTTGGAGTTCACTAGAAAGTTTGGGAATCATGTAACTTTAGAATGCTTGAGGAGGGGCATAGCTGGAGTCTAGGTATAAAATAAATAGTGGTGGTTTTCCCTGAAGCCTTGATTTGGGAGAAATTTTCCAGCACGTTTTCATGTAGAACAGCATAATTTCAGACTCAGGAGGAAGGGACTAGCAAAATAAAAGAAATGCAGTTGAAAATATAAGAGAGACTGTTGTCAAGCTAATCATCTTGTTCTCTAATCCTCTTATTGGCCATTGTTTCAAGAGATTTTGAAGATTCCTAGAAGAATCATTTAATTTTCAAAGAGAACAGTTGTTAGATCCTTGGTAAATACTTGGGGAATATGGGATTTGATTGTAATAGTAAATAACTATTGGTTTCACACCATTCCTGATATTGCTGTACAATAAAACAATTTAGGAAAAGCACACATCTTAAATGAGCCACGTACTCATATGCTGAATTTGCTAGGATCATTTGTTTTTCCTGTGGTGTTAGAGACATTGCTATTTATAGTTAAATCATACATTTCTGGATGCAGAAACTCAGATTCTTTTTTGTTTGTTTGTTTCATAAAAGTTCTGAATGAGTAGGAAACATACCTATTAAACTTGTGGTAAATATAGGAAAAACTCTACTTTTGACCCAGTTCCTTAAGTACTTATCTATATGTGTTTGTGTGTTTTGTACTTAGCAAAATGATCTCTCCAGGGATTGGCTCCAGAGTTCATCTGGGTTCTTAGCTGTGTTGGAATAGATACTGAGTTGATGTAGTAGAAATCAATGTAAATGGATTATGGGAGTGAGTATTAAGTAACTGAGTAGAAAATAAGATAGAATGATTTGTAAACTGACTGCTGCTTCACTGGGAAGTTTATTTAACTTAAAAGTACAAAACTTATTTTCATCCTTTCACAGTGTAAGGACTTGTGAGTGATGTCAGTTTAATAGCTCTTGAACAAACTTTCAGGTTCACTTAATTAGTCATCAAAGGTCTAGTTTTAGAGCTTGCCTTCTTCAATATTTCCCTGACTAGATGTTTGGTGTTCTCTATTCCAATTCTAACATTTTGTGATTCAGTCTCAATGATTCCATGAAAGAAAGACTATTTTCATGTAGTTGAGATTCTTTGGGCTGGGTTTATCTGGCCCTTTTAGGAGCAAGGAGGTAGTCACTAAATTAATAAAAGGTATCAATCCACTGCTGGCACTATTCTTTTTTCCTTTGATGGGTTCCTAATTTGGGAGCCAACTTATTTCCTACTGGTCTTTTGCACATAGTAAGCAATTCATAAATGCTTCTTGATTAATATGTAACATATTTAGCATTATGTGTCCATTTACTTGAACAAATATAACTTTGCAGGGCTCCCCCATTCCAAAAAAAAGGTGCTAGAATAAAATAATGTAATTGCTCTCTATGCTAGGAATGTCCATCTCATTTCTGCCTACAAAAATTTTAGGCTGACTCCTCTGTGAAGTCTTCCATATTCTGCTCCATTCTTAATTTCCAGCATGACTATGATCTTTTCTATCCTCTAATCCCTGAAAATGTCCTAGGTCTCCTTCCTGCCCTTGTGGTATGCCACACGCAAATTATAGATGTGTGTATATGTGTCTTTTTTTACTCGATTCTATTAGTTTTCTATTACGTGCTTCTAAACTTTGTAGGGTCAGGAACCCAGCGTTATTTTTCTTTCTTTTTCTCTCTCTACACTGAACATAGAGTTTTATGGACAGTAGATATTTATATAGCAATTTTTAAAAAATGTATTACCCACATCAGTTTTCTTCATCACAATAAATATTTGTGAATTAAATGTTGTATCATCTCTTCTTCATTTCCTTCACTCCTCTTTTAAAACCAGACTTTGAAAATTTAGTCCACCATACTTATTATTCTTTGAATTATATTGTATATGCTTTTCTGTGCTATTTCTTTTTAATGTGAACGTCAAAATACCTTGAAGACTCTTTTCATCTGATGTTTTGTTTTAGCTGTTAGTCATTGCTAAAAGTAGCAAAAACCAATGTTTTAAAGTATCCTTTCTATCTATACCTCTAGGAATTGGGAGGTAGACTTCTCTGTCTTTGGGCCCTGAAATAGTGATTTCTTTTCCATTTGTGTTATGGGAATCTCAAATGTGGCCAAATGTGTCAGTGGCAGAAAATGATATTTTACATTAGCTCATGTCACAGAAGCTGGATTTTATCTTCCTTTTGAAAGACATGTAGGAAATACAATGTGAGGAAGCCAGCATGTATGTTACTGAGAATATTTATGTTTGACACTATTGGGCATACATAAAAAGTACAGAAATTTTTCTGTGCATAAATGGGATTTTCTTACCTTTCCCTTTCTCTTTTTCTTCCCCTTCATTCCCCCTCCTTTTTTTTCTTTTTATTCCAGAAGAACTTTCAAGATTTGGGAGGCATGCTACTGATTTCACTGGAAATGGAATAGCAAATAGGCAGGATCTTAAAGAATCACCTTTTTTTGTGGAAGGTGTTCAGACCTAGGACATTGAAGTGAAACGATCAAATTTCTCCAGGCAGGGGTAGGATTCAAACTCAGGTCCTCTGAGTCTAAACCCAAAGTCCTTTCCAGCATACCCCTCTAATATGTGGGTCCTTGGGCAAATCATTGAGTTAGTACATCATTGACAATTCTGAATGAGATGCTAAGCACTTCCCAGCACTTTGGTAAAAGGATTCTCTAGATGAACTTTCAACCAGAGCACTCTTAGGCAAAGTATTTCACTTCTCTGGCCCTCAGTTTCGTTTTACATAAAGTGAGTGAGTGAGTTTAACTGATGTCTTAAGTCCCTTCTGTTTCTTATAGTCTGTCACATAGACTGATACTTCTTGATAGTAATCAGGTTTATTTCAGCACTGTTTAGATTGAAACCATTATAAACAACTATAACAGCAACAGGAACAACAATTATCTCTCTGTTTATTCGCACCTGTCTATTTGAATTATTCCATGAACTAAAGTGATCTATTCCTTGTGAATGTAAAGTATTCAGGAGTCAGTCTTGGTTTTAGAGAGAATTATTGCCTTTGAAAAATGATTCCTCTTTTCATTTCCATTTTTCAAATATCCATTTCACTTGGAGGCTGAGTAGGAGTATTATCCAATAGAAATGTAATTTCGGAAAAATTTTGCCTTGACACTTAAGAGTATTTGATATTGCTGCACGAGTCCAAAGTTTAAAAATGATAGAATATCAGGCCAGAAGTCAGGAAAAGTCATCTTCCTGAGTTCAAATTTGGTATCAGACACATTAGCTAGGTGACTTTGGGCAAGTCACTTAAGATTATTTGCCTAAGTTTCCCCATTTGTCAAATGAGCTGCAGAAGGAAATGGCAAATCCCTCAGGTATCTTTCCAAAGAAAACCTCCAGTGGGGTGAAAGAGAGTTGGATATGACTGATAGCATATCTAGGTGAGACAATTGGTCTCTTGATAAATCATCTTGATTTTAGGTAAATTCTTGTTTCTTTTCAGGGTAACTTTAGCTTGAATTTTTATGAAAGAAATTTTCCAAGTGATAATTTTAGGTTGTCAGACAACCATAAGGATGCAAGATTTATCACACTTGATTTTTTTTTAGATTATTCATTCATAGACTCATAAGTGATTTTGTGTAAATAAATTCATTTTTTCCTACAAAATAATCATTAAACTTTGTATAAAAGTTTAAAGTTGGCAAAGGTCTCGTTAGATATTTTCTGTCTTGCAATTGGAGTGATTTCCTCACAGCTTCTCTCCTGTGAACCACCTCTAGAGTACCTTTTACTAATGATAATTGAAAGCTATTAAGAACAAAGCTTTGATTGGAATGGTCCAGTATGACTGGATGAGAGCATGGCCTGGCTGGCTTCTTATCTTAGAACTCTGCCGCAGTGAGTGTTCTGCTCTACATAGGATGGTTCCTTACAACACAGTTCAAATGTCCCAGCAACAGCTCAGTTCCATGAGCTCTAGGTGATAAACCAGTGTTGAACTGTATTAGTTGAAAAAGATCGTGAGAGAAGGCAGCAAGAAACAGGGTGATGAGGTTGAAAGTACATTGGCTTATGAAACAAAAGAATTGAGTTGCAGTCCTAGCTAACTGGGTAATCCTTGTGGAAGTTATTTAACTATGCAAACTTCAATTCTCTCATTTGCAAAATAAAGATAATAATTGTCCTAAATACTTCTTAAGGTTGTTATGGAGATCAAATGAGATGTTGGGGGGGGGGGGGAAAGAAGCATTGTAAATGTTAATTGCTTTTAACTCTTAGTAAATATAAGCTGATTTTCTCATCATTTTCTAATTTATTTAGAAACAAATCTCTAAGATTAGAAGTTGCAGAAGGGCTGTCTGTCTTTATAGGTAAAAGGTCATTTCCTGGGGTGGGGGGCGGGATTCTCCCTTCCCTAAATGCAGCTGGGTGGCCCAATGAATAGAGTGCTATACCTTTAATCAAGAAGATCTGAATTCAAATTTGAACTCAAAGGCTTATTAGTTTGTTAGTGGGATGTTGAACAGGCCATATAAACTCTACCAACCTCAGTTTTCTCAAATGCAAAATAAAAGAGAAAACTATAGAATCTATCTATTACTGGGATTTTGTGAAGATGATACGAGATAATATATGTAAAACTCAGCACAGTGTCTGGCATGTAGGCACTTAAAAATGTTTATTTCCTTTCTTCTACACTGAATTTAAAAAAAGTACAAGTCTGAGTTTAAAAAAAAAACGGTTTCTAAGCAAGGCTATAAGTTAGCTAATGGGGCAGTGTGGTCTAGTGGATAGCAAGCTGACTTCAGAGTGAAGACAATATAAATTCAGTTTTATCTCTGACACAGTGGTTCTGTAATCCTGGGCAAATCACTTAGCTTCTCAGGGCTTTGGACAGTTAGCTAAGATTAGAAATTGTAGAAAAGATGGTAGTCTGCATTAATGGAGAGGCTTTCCTCACCTGGGAACGCCCTACAACTGAAGAATCAAGCAAAAACAAATAAAAATGACAACATAGTCAGAACTGTGTATTATGAAGATTATTTTGGCAGACGAACAAAGACAGATTGTTAAGGAAAGAGAATAATGACAGGGAGTTCAGGTAGGAGGGTACTACTACAGTAACCCTGGTAAGAGACAACTAAGGTCTGGGCATGGATGGTATTAGCCCAGTGTGGAGAAAGGTATAGATGTAAGAGATACTGTGAAGATGGAGTTAAGCTGCCTTAGAAATTGGTTAGATATCAGGGATAAGGGTAAAAAGAGTCTGAGATTTTGAGCTTTAGTTGTGGCAGACTTTGGGGAAGGTGATGAGTAAAGTTCAAGTCATACTGTGTCTTACATAAAACTGCTCCATTATACAGAATTCTCATCTATATCTCTATGAACTTTTCCCATTGGTTTTGGATATATTTATAAGAATACACCAGAATTTAACTCAGTTCAGTAAAACGTATTTATTAAGGCAGGATAGTAGGAACTGGAAATATAAAATAAAATAAATCCTGCCTCTTCCCCAGGAAGAAGGCATTTAATTTACTGAAAATCAACCATTAAGCAATCATTATGTGCCTTTCAATTATTGGAAGTTACCCAGCATTTAGTAACCACTTATTATGTGTCAGGTATTAAGGATACAAAGAAACACAAAAAGTGATCAACCCTTAAATATTTTTCCATTTAGTGACTTCTATGTATTCTACTCCTCTACCCCACTGAGACACTGAACCTTCTTTTCTCCAAGCTAAATGTCTTCAGTAACTTAAATTAGTCTTTATGTGAAATGGTCTCCAGGTCAGCCCTATTCAGCCATCCTGTATCCAGAATGTCTTCCCCTGGACCTGCTCTGTTTTGTCCCACACCTGACACCATCCTCCCTCTTTCTTTGGTCTGACCAGATCAGAGAACCAGTAGGGCTTTTATGAGACACAAATGTGTCATAATATCATCTAGCTAGGTCTGAAAGTTGGTAGCAGTCTAAGTTAGAAGTTAGAAGCCATTGAGTCCAATCTGTTCCATTTACAAATGACAAAACTTTGCCCTAGGAAATATAAGCGATTTACCTAAGGTCTCATATGGGATTCAAACTCAGGTCCTATTTTTCTCATTTTATCCTGCTATTAATAGAACCTAAAAAGTATTACATCTTTAGGTTACATCACCATGTTCCCATTTTAAGCTCATGCTCCATTAAAACTACTTTTTTTCCCCCCACACTTATTACTATCCAGGCAAATCTCCAGTCTGCGGTTGTACATTTTTCCCCGTTAAGCTAAATGCAGGACTTTACATCCATAATTTTGAATTTCATCTTATTTTTGGCCCAGTGCTCCAGACTGTCGAATTGCAATTAACATATTTTATAAAGCATCCTGAAATACATTGACTTTGCCTAGCATTCAGTTACCCACCACTGGTCAGAATCATCATCACACTTTTCTCATAGAAATTTATATAAACCAGCGGTAGCATAAAAAAAGAAACTTTCAAGCTTGAGACTTCTGCCAGAAAGTTTACTTCTGATTTTTATTTCCTTGTCTTTAGAGATTGGCATAATTAAAAAATGAAGTGCTTTATTTCAGTAGCCACCCTGTCACCTTTTTGCTTAGCAGGAATATGATAGCATTTCCTTTCTATAAGAGTTTCAATGTGGAAGTTTAAAAAAAATAGTGATAATAATAAATGAAATATTTAAAGAAGGGATATTGTTACATGTTACATTCCAAGCATAAAGAAGGCATTATCCCTGAATTAATTATTATGTATTCAGAATCATAGAATTTCAGAGGTGTAAAGAATCTTAAGTTTTCACTGGTCCAGTTTCTCTTAGGCATGGATCCTTAATGTGGAATGGATTAGAGTCTTCTCACCCCCTGGACTGACATCTTTGTATCATTCTGCTCCATCCATTTACTGAAATGTAGACCTTTCAATTCACCCAGACATGAACATGGGTTTAAAAATGGTTGAAATACTGGGCCTAATTAAGAAATCCAAGAATTGACATTAATGCACAGAACCTCCATATTTTCATTTGGTCCTTTCTTGTCTCAAAGGACTCTAATTCTAACCATTCCACATTACTGTGTTATACAGTGGTTCAAATATCTTAATGCAGTTTTAAGCTATCCACTTTTTTTTGCTTTTGTTTTTGTTTTTGGCAGGCTGACTTGCCCTGTATTATAAGATTTCTTTAGATTCAAAATTCTATAGTTTCTATGCTAATTTCCTATCTTCAGTCTTGGCATTCTGTATTAACTTCTCTCTGACTTTAAATAATAAATTCTGTGTTCAAATATTCTGTATATTATCATTTCTTCCTCTTCTAATTTTCTAGGTTTTATGGTCTCTTCTAGTTCTAAAATCTTATATTTTAAAGTCCACTCTTGCTATAAAGTTCTTTGATTTTCATATATATATATATATATATATATATATATATATATATGTATATATACATATATACATCTTTGGATGTGTGTATATGTCTGTGTTTGTATATATGTGCATGTATATACACGTATATGTATACATACACACATATAGGCCATATGTGATAGGAAGAACAGTGGACTAAGAATAAAGAGATCAGGGTTTGATATCTGCTTTGATGCTTTGGCACTAATTCTCTGTGACCCTGGGTAAATCACTTCTCTACTTTGGCCCTTAACTACTTTTTCATTAAATTAAGGAATTTAGACTCTATAGATCAAGGGTACTTAATTTGAATTCTATGAACTTATTTTCTTTAATATTTTAATGATTTTTTTTTAAATTTTGATTCCTTTGAAATTCTACTTATTTCATTTTATACATTTAAAATCCTAATTTTGAGAAGGGGTCCATTACCTCTGGCAGATTGCCAAAGGCATACACACTGAATCTGAGGTTTAGAACCCCTGTTATAGATAATCAATGAGGTAAAGCTTTGGCATTCTATCATGGTATCATTCAGGGCTCTGTCACCTTTATCTGGACTAGTTTACCAGAACTGGTGGTTGAATGGACCAGGCAGAGAGTTCAGTTCATTTTACTTTTCACTTGGGGAAATCTCTAGCAAAAGGTTCATTGGTCATCATACAGTGACAATCACAAGTTTCCTATCTGGTATGGGTGTTTTCCCCTTAAAAATAACGTGCTGATGATTTGTGATTTTTTTATTAATCACTGCTACACTATCGTAATTATGGCTTAAACTTCCTAAATTCAAACACCCTCGGTTGTAAATGCTGGATCATTTGTCAGTAGGCATTACTGTTCTCTTGCAGACTGAGAGCTGTGTGCCTTTGAAATGCAAGGCAGCTCACGCAGAATCATGTCAGGCCTCCCACTACCCCATTCTCATGCTGTGCTTTATGAGCCAAAGACTCTTCTGCTTTAGAGTTTACTGAGAAGCATGTCCTCTATCCTTTTCTTACATGGCATGCAATTTCTATACCCTTTTCTCTTAGGTGAGAAAAAAAAGACAAAAAGAATCAACCTTAGTAGATTACAGAATTCTTAACTCTGCCTGTTTTCTCACTGATAAACTTAGGGAGGTATGATGGGATATGGTTTCAAACTAAAAATCAGGAAACCTGGGTTCTAGTTCTGACTCTGCTAGTGACTTTGGACAAGTAATTTTACCACATTTTTCTGGTATATAAAACTAGGGAGTTGGATCACAAAGATCTCTCCCAGGTCAAAATGTGTATGGTTTTATAACTTAAACAAATCACTTATTTTTCTAAGCAACCATAGCTAGTATTCAAATAACCCGGG
>JAQQSW010009627.1:0-13188 GCA_028646575.1 Pseudocheirus occidentalis
TGTCTGTGGCTCCTGTTGAAATAATTCACTGTTTGACTGACCACCCTGGAGGTGTCCATCACTGATACTGTGAGTCAGAGTCCTACTTCCATTCATTCTACTTCCTTCCCTTCCATGGTGATAGACATTTTGTGATTGCAAGTCTAAGTTGAGAGAAGTCATGTGATTTCATAGACCAGCAATCCCAGAATCATCCAAAAAATTCAAATCTCCTACACCATAAAGATACTTTGTACTCTCTTGTGACAGAACAGCACAACAGGCATCCAGGTTATTATTATTCCTTCACCGTCGTCGCCGCGGCTGCTACCGCTGCCGCCAGCGCCGCCTCTTCCTCCTATTCCCACTCCCTCAATATCTAATTTGTTCCAAAGTCTTATCTACCTTCAAAACATCTCTCATGTCCTTTTTACTCTTCTCTGTCACTACTACCATTTGGTGTAGACTATCCTTACCTCACGCCTGAACTATGTGTTCCACTAGCCTTTTATTGACGTCTCTGCTTCAAGTTTCTTTCCTCTCCAGTTACTCCCCCGTTCAGCTGCTATGTTAGTCTTGCTGTGTAAAAATACGTTTCATTCTACTTTGAGTATCACCTACTCCTCTGTCATTGCCTTACTCATCATCAGTATTCTACAACATAGTTGTTGCAATGATCAGAGACTTTAAAAGACTTTCAGTATTGTGTTGTCTTTACAATGCTGTTATTAATTTTCTCCTGGTTCTGCATACTTCACTCTGAATCAGTTTGTTGAAATCTTCCAGGTTTCTCTGAATTTCATTTCATTGGCATAGTCATGTTCCATTACATTCACATAATATGATTTAGGCATTTCCCAAATGATGAGTACCACCTTAGCTTCCAGCTCTTTATTTCTACAAAAAGAATGACTGTAAATATTTTTGCCCACATGGGCCTGTTTCCTATTTCTTTTTATCTCTGGGGTATAAGTGTAGTAATGTTATCTCATTGTCAGAGGTTATGCACAGTTCCCAATTGCTTTCCAGAATGACTGGACCAATTTATACCTCTATTAGCAGTGCATTAATGTGCCTGTTTTTTAATAGCCCATTTAGCCTTTGCCATTTTCCTTTTTGTCAGTTTTACCAGTCTGAGAACTTGTCTCAAATTGTCCTTAATTTTCATTTCTCTAATTATTAGTGGATTTTTTTCTTATGGCTATCTAGATAGCTTGGACTTCTTCATTTGAAACTGAGAAACTCACTACAAAGATTTTTTTTCCAAGATAACTTGTTCTTATAAAATAGCTGCATTTAAACTGTATTCTTTTTTGAACTGTATTTTTTTCTAATTGAAGAAAATCTATCTTCTCTTTCCTTTTTTTCACTCCCTTCTTGCTCAGCTGAAAAAGAAAGAAAAACAAGCCTTTGAGTATTCAAGGTGACTAAGAAGGATTACCCAATCTGAACCACAAGGTGTGTCCCATCATGACTTTAAAGGGAAGGTTGAGCAGGATCAAGAACTTTTTGAGTCTGGTCTCCACAGCTCTGGCTTCCTTATTGTGTTTGAAAGGCATTCTCTACACAGTCACATATGACCATAGGAGTCCATTTCAGAGCCACATGTAAAACAAAGCCCTGTTCTAGTGGGGGTTTTTTAAATTAAAATGATTGCCAAATAACACTCACCTTATTGCTTTTTTTTTCATGAGAGAAAGATTTGGATCATATTAGAATTAAATCTTTGATGTTGTAAGGTATTTTGTAATCAATTTTATTGTATAATTTCAAAATTATATTCATTTTTACCTCCTTATATTAATACATAATGCACATATGAAGTTTCATAAGTGTGGGCATGACCAGGGTCATGAATTGGCTTATGCTAGCTTTCTTCAAGGAAACAAAACACTTAGTTTTGAAGAAAGACATATTTAAATGAATTGGCCTTTATATAAAGTATAAGTAAGCCATAATGTGTACGTGAGGGATGTACCATTGTTCCCTTATCTTGTAAATCTTGTTTTTGTATACTTAATCTCAATCCGTACTCATTTATGTTGGTTAAAAGTTATCTTGTCATTTCTTCCCCTGCCCTAAATGAAAGAATTTTGTATATTTTGTTAATTTAAAAAATAATGATCATAATGGTTTAAATGTTTGTTTAAAAAACATTGTAGTATATGTGAAATTTCACATTGTGGTAAGATTAGTTTTATAAAACTAGATAGTTGACTTTCTTTATGCTACATAAAAATATTTGCCTGTCTCCTGATGGATAAAGACAGAGGTACAAAACCAGAGTAGTATTCAAATAGGAATTCCATTGTTGCAGTATTTTATGGATGAATCTCTCTGTTCTTTCAAATATTTTATGATGATATTTCCATGCTATTTATATTATTTGTATATATATATATGTATGTATGTATGTATGTATATATGTATGTATGTATGTATGTGTGTATTTATATTTTCCAAGGCCATCAGGATTAAGTGACTTAATTATTTGTACTCCTTTATTTAGGCTTGATATCTGAGTATTAGACTGCCATTCATAGTCCATATCTATTCATTTTGATGTTCTACTTTAAAAGGTTTTTTTTTTTTTTTTTTTTTTTTTTTTTTTTTGGTAAACTCAATAACTATCAACAAAAATAAGTTTTAAAAAAAAGAGAAAAATCTTATCCCAGACCTTTAGCCTTCAACATAGCAGAACCAAACAAACTAAAATAATAATAATAATAATAATGATTTTTTTTCCTGTACTGTATCTCTTTCCAGATCTTCCCAAAGCCCAACACCACTAACTGTTTTCTCCCTCACTTCTCTACTCCTTTTCCTTTTCTCCCATAGTTCTTATGGTTTCACTCAATGTTGCATATATCTTTCTATATGTCCTTGCACATATCATAATTGTTATTTTTACAACCTTATAATATTCCTTTACATTAATAAACCATTATCTTTTCAGTCATTCTCTGATTATTAAATAGAGCTTGTTTCCAATTTTTTACTTTTATAATTAAAGCAGCATTGAATATTTTTTTACTGATAGGTACTCTTTTTTTTTCCATTTCATGTTGTTTTGGGAATAGTCTTTAGCAATTTAGTTATTGGGTTCAAAAGTTTGTTCATTTTTGTGACTCCTATTGTTTATTGCTTTGGTGTTCTCAAGAATATTTGCCAACAGTCAACAGTCTCAGAAACAACATGTTAGAGAGACTGGTAAACCACCGATTTGCCAATAATGTCCTTCTTTTAAACCACTATCATTTTTGCACTTTTTGTGAGTACATTTGGTATCTTTTAAAGTTATCTTATAATGTGCATTTCTCAAGACTATTGGAGAGTTTGCATATCACCATTTCCTAGGTTATTAGTAGTACGTATTTATTTCTTCATAAAGTTCCATTGTTCAATTGGTCAGTTATATATTCTTATATGTACCTGTTACTTATAGATTTTGGATGTCAGGCCTTCATTGGAGGGGAGTGTGGGGAGAATAATTGTGATTTCATCAGTATTAAGAAGTCAGAGAATAGAAATACCTTTTACCAGTTCAGAACAGTAACTTGTGTGTAACTTAAAATCTTACAGGGTTTAATTGCCAGGAATATGGAAAAGTTAAGAGACTTCCTCATGGTAATGAAACTAATATGTGTCAAAACTAGATTTAAATCCAGGTCTTTCTGACTCCAATGTCAGAACTCTATCTGATAAGGTACATCTGCTTCTCTGTCTTCAATAGTATTACAAATATTTTTACCTTTTCTTTTAATTTTAGTGATACTCTTTTTTTCCATTTTACAGTTGAGGAAACTGAGGCGATGAGGTTAAGTGACTTACCCAGTCACACAGCTAGTGTCTGAAGTTAGATTTGAACTCAGCTCTTCTTGACCCAAGGTGCAGCACTTTATATCACTGTGCCACCTATTTGCCTCTAACTTGTTCAGCCATTCCCTAGTATATGAGCACCCTCTGAGTTTCCACTTCTTTGCTACCACAAAAATAACTGCTTTAGATATTTTTATACATGTGATCCTTTTCTTGTTTCTTTGATTTCTTTGTAGAGACATCATTGGGGCAGCAGTATGCATAGTTTGGTAGCTTCTTGTGCATAGCTTCTAAATTGCTTTCCAGAATGGCTGGATAAATTCATAGCCTCACCAATAGTACCTTGGTGCTTTTGTTTTCCTGTAACCCCTCAAGCATTTTTCATTTTCCCTTTATGTCAACTTTGACAATCTGATAGCTCTGAGGTATTACCTCAGAGTTGTTTTAATTTTCATTTCTCTAATTATTAGTCATTTAGAACATTTTTCTTTCATATGGCTGTTGATAGTTTTATTTTCTCTCACAGAAAAGTGCCTATTCATATCCCTTGGCCATTTATCAGTTGGGGAATGTCTCTTATTAGAATCTATTCCCTATATATTTGGAAATGAGACCTTTTATCTGAAAAATTTGCTAAAACATTTTTTGCTATTTTTATGCTTCCCTTCTGTGACATTTTATCTACATTTGTTTTATGCAAAAACCTTTTAATTCTATGTTGTCAGAATTGTCAATCTTATACTACCTTCTCTGTCTTTTATTTCATCATTAATTCTTCCCCAAACTATAAATATGACAGATTATTTCTTTCATGCCTTCTAATTTCTTTACTATGTTACTTTGTAATCTAAATCTTATCATGCACTTGGTATTTTGCAGTATTTGCCCCTCTTCTCTGTTGTTTCCTTTTTTAAAAATTGTGGTATTTGTGTATTTCTATTTTTCTGTACAGATTTTGTTATAATTTTCTGGGGTTAAAGTCCTGCTTTTGACACAGTAGAAGTGTTCTGGATATGACCATGAGCAAATCACTTATAGCTTCTCATTGCTCTTAGAGAGCTTTCTTAAAGCCAGTAATTACAGAGAATGTGCTGCTCTGCATCAGTAGGGGAAGTTCTTACCTGGAAGCTTTTTGTGCTAATAGACACACAGGTCTGCCCTTCTTCCCTGGCACCCCCCAGCCTCCCTCCTCCCTTCCTGCTGCAGTCTATGGAATAATTTATAGATATTTAACTTAATATATTATTAAATTTTTAAGTTGGTTTGGGAAATACTGACTTTTCTATATTTGCTCAATCTCATCATGTAGAGGAATAACTTTTGATTTATTTCAATTCTTTGATCTCAAATATTTTTGAAGTTTTCTTTTTGTGGGTTTCCTGTGTGTATCTTGATAGATTAATGCTCAGGTATTTGATAGTTTGTTATTATTGCAAATAATGACAGTTTTTATCAGTCTATTTTGATTGTTGGTGATCAAATATGTGTGGTTTTTGTTGGTTTTATATCTTACTTTATTATAGTTGTTGAGTTCATTTATTATTTTACTGTATTGCACTTTTGAGGTCTACAGTCATGTCATCTACAAACAGAAATATTTTAGCTTCACTGTCAGTTTGCCTTATTTTTGCTTCTGAGATTTATAAAGTCAGTCAATGAGCATTTATTACAAGACTATTATGTGTCATAAGACTTTGTTAAATAGGAGTAATCAAAGTGGACATCCCATTTAGGCACTTAGTAATAGTAATGTTTCTTAGCTTTTTTCATTTCCTGTATTAATTTATGGTTTCAAACATATTTTCACCATAATATAGAAAGAAGATAATAATTATATTCTTGTTTTATATATGTGTAGTGTTGTCTTTTGTCAAATCTGATGTCATAAGCCACCATTTTTCTATTGTCTTTTAAATCTTTACTTTTTTTTTTTTTTTTTTTTTGTTCAGAGAGATTTAAATATTTCTTTTCAGGAGAATGCCCTTAACTTTGCCACATGACAGTTGCATTATCTTGTGTTAATAGTTTGATTTCTCTGGTCCTTACTTTTCTTGATCTTTTAAATGAGAGAGGGTTAGTCTAGATGATCACTAAGGTCTCTCTCAACTTGAAAATTCTCTGATCCTAAGGCTTTTTATGTAGTGATTTAATGATTCTTTCTTTTTGGAAACAAGTACTAGCTTTGTTCTTTCATAGAAAATTTAAAATGTTTTTAATCATGTTGTTTATTTTTGAAGATTTTGACTTCAGTGTTCCAGGATCCACAAAGCTTCACAATCTTATCTCTAAATTGAAAAAATGGATCAAAATACTGGAGGCTAAAACCAAGCAGCTTCCCAAGTTCTTTCTCATAGAAGAAAAGTGTCGTTTTCTAAGTAATTTCTCTGCACAAACCGCTGAAGTAGAAATCCCTGGAGAGTTCCTAATGCCAAAGCCAACACATTACTATATCAAAATTGCAAGGTAAGACTAAAACTAGAAATATTATAACAATATAACATGTAGAAATAGATAAGATATATTTGTGTATATTTGGTTATGTAATAATGTTTTCCAGTCTATACTTTTAAATTATATTAATATATTTTAAATTAAATTTGATAATTACTGAAATGGTTCTTTACTTTCATATTTTGTATCTAATTTTAAATGTGTTAATGATTTGGAGGAGTCTTTGCTTATCCATTATGTTGTATATGAAAATTCACTTTTCTCCCCTACCTTTTCCTCAAGCTACTTTGATTCTGCCTTCATTCTTCACCCCTCCCACCATACATTTTCTCCATTGGGCTGTTTGGGGGGCAGGGGCGGAATGTAGAAGATTAAAAAGTGATGTTCCAGCCCCTTGCCCTATCCCCTTCATGGTAGCAGTTGCTTTCTAATCAGTAAATTCTATCTTTGAAAACTGTTTATTGAGGCCACGACATAGCTCTTTCACCTTGAGCTAAAACAGGCCATTTCTCACTCAGGGACAGCTGTAGCCTTGACTGAACCCCTTCATTTTAGGAGTCAAAGAATACTTAAAGTCCTTGACATTGCTACCTGTCCTAAAATAATCCTGCCTTTCTATTCTGTCTTCCCACCTCTAATTCTGTGGTAGCTTAGTGAAGGATAGCTTTTCTCATTGGTGTTTAGGTTTGAACTGGAATTAACCATAAGGAGGAAGGTTATTCCTGGTTTATCGCTAGAGATTTTCCTTTGTATCAGGATTACGCATCCAAGAACCAGAGAAGCTTTAATGCTTCTGTTATTTCTCTCACCCATCCCACTGGTTTTTGTCCCTATTTCTCAAAATTTATTGCATTTGTTAATGGTATAGAATCTCTGAGTACTGCATATATCTAAAATCTTGCTTTCTCTTCAGTGAAGAAGAAATGAAATCCAGAGCAGAGGAGTTCATATGATTTTCTTTTCTTCCTTAGATTTATGCCCCGGGTAGAGATAGTACAGAAGCATAACACTGCAGCCAGAAGACTATATATCCGTGGGCATAATGGGAAGATTTACCCATATCTAGTCATGAATGACGCTTGCCTGACAGAGTCTCGAAGAGAAGAGAGGGTTTTACAGCTTCTTCGCCTTTTGAATCCCTGTTTAGAGAAGAGAAAAGAAACCACAAAAAGGCACTTATTTTTCACAGGTATTGGGATAGAAGGCTCCCAAAACTATGACTACTGTTTTTGTGAATTATGTGACAGCAAAGAGGGAGATTACGCAAACACATGCCATCCACATAAATAAATTGAAGTAACTTTTCCTTCTAAAAAGTATCTTAAAATAGAAATTGCTGCTTGTATATTTAGTGAAACTGTGTTCATATCTTGAAAATGCTGATAAATAGTACCTTCACTGTCCACTTTAACTGAGGTTCAGTTACATTTATAAAATGAAGGAGTTAGATGAGTTCTAAGTCTCTTCCTGCTCTGTAATTCTTTGCTATTAAAGAAATGTGTAGTTTACAAAACAACTGAAATGACTACTATATATATGAAATTAAATATTATAAATTGTCATTTCTATGTCATGTAATTTTACATTAGAGCTGTATTAAGGCTAGGAGAAAGGTCAGCTATCTGGAGTAGAGAAGCACCATTGCCAAATTGAAACTCTGTCTGATCTTATGCTTATATTTACAAGGAAATACTGCTTAAGGTTGGTTTCCTGGGATGAAATTTAAAACCAAATCTGCAAGAACTATATAAAATAAAATCTAAAGAAATTTTGATTTGCTAATGGCCATTCCTAGCAAAGTTACCTACTCTGGTGGCCAGTTGTGGGTAGCTGTGATCATGGCTTTAAACACAGCTCTGGTCATAGACTCTCTCCTCTGACAATAAAGCTAGCTAAGTACAGAGAGGTTCTCCAGCAATAGATTTACCACTAGGTGGTGATGAATGGATGGATGAATGGATGGATGGATGAATAGGATAAATAACTGGGTGGGTGGGTGGATGGATGCATTGGTTGGTTATGTATAATGACATTATATGTCTTATAGTAGCTACAATATCCCATGAAACAAACAAAAAATAGAAAGTTGTTCTCACCCCTTTGTGGCGCTCTTTTACTTCTATAATAATGATAGCCATACTAAGTGTCACAGTTTTGTAAACATTTATTTTTGGTAAGCACTCCAAATGTGAACTCCAAAAACCAACTGATAGACATATTAGAGCAACAAAATTATAGCAGTATTGGCATTCATACTATAAATTCAGACAGGAAACATGGGATATTGCCTCACAATGGAAGAATGGCTCACAAGGAAAGGGGTTCACCCAGACTGGATTCTGTTTGTACTCTAAATGGAAATTAGGTTTCCCAGTTGGGTGAGATGCCACCTAACTAAGTAGCATGTGCCTTGAGGCATAGGAGCAAATTTCATCACCCAGCCATGCCCCTCTGAGGTTGACTGACCTTTTTCAGGAGTTAGGTTTTAACAGAAACAAAAGGAAAAGGGTGAATAACAAATTAGTAATTTGTTATTAATATAATGGTATAATATTAGTTTCTTCCATGGGGGACTCATTGGTAAGTGACAGTGATGCTTTTTTTTAAAAAGAAAGCATCAATGCAGTATTTTTAAAACTTAAGACAAACGGGTCAAATAGCAAAATACTTCCCTTTTTCAAGCAGACACATGGCACCTCAGGACCATGCCAATTTAAAATACAAATGCATTCAGAAATTAGAATGAGCAGTATCATTCCACAAAACAGGAAAGAGCATTGAAAAGAATATCTTGACTTGACACGGCCCATGTGACCTTAGGAAAGTGACTTCCACTTTCTCTGCCTCAGTTTCCTTGTCTGTAAAATGAACGGGTTAGACAAAATGATCTGTAAAGTCTCTTCCAGCTCCGAATCTATGGTTCTATGAAAAATTACTCTGGAGAAGGCTTGGGGCTTGATATACAGCTAAACTAAATCATCCAAGAGCATTTATTGATGAGAGTAGAAAAAGGACAGCAGGCAAAAAATGGAACATCTTTCTGTATTGTTCTAACTTCCTGTTTTTTATTGGTCATGTTGCAAGAATGAAGGCTAACAAGGGCAGTACTGCAGCCAACAAAATATCAAAACAAGCATTTATGAAGTACTGTTATGTGTTAGTCACTGTGCTAGGCACCAAGAATTTAATGATAATGAAGAAATAGTTCCTACTCTCAAGAAACTTACATGCCAGTGGAGGATACAACATGTACATATTGGCATATATAGAAATGAAGAGCATAAATAAAAGTTAGGGAGAGTCCAAGATGTAGGCATAGGGTGTTGGGTAGATTGTGTGTGAAGAATTTTTGGAAGGATCTGCACAAGAATTCCAAAGGTTTAGAAAGCATAGATTGATTATGATCTGTATACTTGAATGAGTGTCTTATCAATGAGACCGAGCACTTATTGAAGTATAATGCCAATATTTAAAGCTATAATTATTTAATATTAATGGTTCTCACTTATGTAGTGCCTAAGGTTTGTAAAGTACTTTTCTCCTAACATTTTTATTTAGGCTGATCACCTCCACTACTACCACTCCCCTTCTCCCCTCCTCTCCCCCCAAAAAAGGAAAGATTTGTGGAGATTTTGGGGTATAATTTAATAAACTCAGTTCTAGAAAGGAAGAAAAGTATTTATTAAGCACCTAGAAGTTCCATGCAGTGTGTTAAGTGCTCTACAGAAATCTCATTTGATCTTTACAACCCTGTGAAGTAGGTACTATTATCATCCCCTTTTGACAGATGAAGAAGCCAAGACAAGATTAACCTGGTTAAAGATCTAATGGCTGTTAAGTGTCTAAGGTTGGATTTTAACTCACATCTTCCTGACCCAGTCTTGGCTTTCTGTCTACTGTGTCACCACATAGCTGCAGTGTTGAGTTTGTGATATCTGTGGAAGGTCCAGGTGGAGATGTGTAACTGACAACTCGAAATTCTGCACTTTGTAGAAAAGTCTTGGGATTAGAGACTTACAGTGCCATGAAAATGAATTGGGAGGTAAAATAATTATATTGACTTAGTGAAATACAATTTTTTTTATATTTCTAAATTCCATATACCATGATATCCTCTCCCTATAATCACTCGTTTTATACAGTTTGGATTTGATATCACAAGATTTGACATATTTTTTAATTTTTTATTATGAAATCACATTTTTATTTCATATAGTCCATTTCCAAAAGTCTGGTGTTGATCATAGTCCATAATTTTTCAATGGGGTTTAAATCAAATGAGTTTCCAGGTCACTGAAGCATTTTATCTCTATCTTTTGGATAAATTACTCAACTTTTACTAAAGTAAGGCATGATTCCATTATTTTGCAGCATTCTGTCTCCACTCAGGAATTTCAGTAGTTCCAGAGCATTTTTACTTCTCCACATATCAATATATTTGTGAGAGTTCATTATTCCCATCATGGGGTTAAGACTTCTAAATCCTCATGAAGTTAAAAAATTCCCCACACCTTTTTAGGTGTATGTTGTACATTTTGATGATGGCTGAACTAGACAACATTTTCGGTGTAGTGCTAAATGAAAAGGTGATTTTTATAAGTAGAAGTTTCCTTTTTTCCAGTTTTGTATTCCAGATTTGCTTGTTACAAGAATTTTTCTTGATAGCAAGTTAGAGTTTTTGTTGTTGTTGGTTTTTTGTTTTTTGTTTTTGTTTTGTTTTACTGGTCTTCCCACTGTTGTTTCAGATTCAGGAACCTGTACTCTAGAAGAATCATTAACAATGTCTTCACCTTCCAACGTCCTTTGAAAGTCTTGATTTGTTTGAATTACGAATTAAGTGGGGTGTTTATCAGTAGTTATTGTGCAGTTGTTGGCATTGTTTTGATTTTAAACTGTACTTTCATCTATCCTTTTATATGACTGCCGTTTGTTTGTGGGCTGTTGAATGATCCTTGAAAGTCTTGACTTTCTATCAACAGTTCCTGAAAACAGTCATTGAAGGAACCATGATTTTTGGATTTTTTTTTTTAATAATTATTATTGTGGAAGGCAGTATTATTCCCTCAGTACCTTAGACTCACAAAGTAGAAGTCATCCTGCTCACTATTCTCTCACTCACCATGTTCAAACTGTTTCCAAGACCTTTTGATTTCATTTTTGCAACATCTCTCAAATATGTCCCCTTCTCTCATCTGTTACTGAAGTGGCCAGGAACTAGTTAAGTAGAAACTCGTGGACTCAAGATAGGAGTAAAGAAGCTGGCCAAGAAATGGTTAAGTGCTATTTTGTGAAATTAGAAATTGTAAGTAAAAGCCTTATGAACTGGAGATGAACTCAAGATAGAAATCAGTGAACCAGCTTATGAACTGGCTTGTGGTATGGGAATAGGCCTGGGGTAATTTGTCTTTTTCTTCTGCTAGGTGCCCAGATGGTCATGCCCCGTGCCCCTCCCCCTATCCATCAACTCCTGCCTGCAGATGTAATCATACTTCCCTTGACTTGGTAATAGATTGCTCTCACCCGAATAATAATTAGTTTAGTTGACAAATTATGTTAGTTAAGCAAAACAATGAAGTTGGACTGTATATGAGATCCTGCATTTCTGTGCTATGAGCTTCTCTCCTTTTAATTGGTGTGGAGATTAGCCCCAGCTGGTAAATTAAAGCTCCTAAAAACTTTTGATTCAGCCTCTGTGGTCACTCTGTTCAGATTTGTGCAGGTCCACATCATGTCATGCCTGGACTGTTATAGTAGCCTGCTGATGGGTTTGCCTGCCTCAAGTCTTTCTCCATTCTAGTCCATCCTCCATTCAGCAGTTAAAGTGATTTTCGTAAAGTGCAGGTCTAATCATAATCACCTCCCTACACTTTAAACTCCAGCGATTCCTTTGTGGCTCCAGGATCAAATCCTCTGATTGACATTCAGAGCCCTGTATTACTTAGCGCCCTGTAGCAGCAAGCACCCTAGCATACCCAGGATGGCTTCTAGCACAGGTTCTTTGATCTACTTTTCTAAAGGAAAGTAGCTCCAACAGGGTTAACAATCTTTCTTTAATCAATCAAACATATATCATTTACCTAGTTCAGGGGAAAAAGCGAGCACCCTGAACTTGAGAGAACACAAACAGAAGTTACAAGAGAAAATAACACAACTCAGCAGATAGGGCTTCTACCTGCCTGACTGTTACATCCATACCTAGTCATTCACCAGAGAGAAAAGCACAGGGCAGGGAGGGCTTAATGGCAGCCCAGAGTCTCCTCTGGCCAAATCACACAGCTCCTCCAAAGTGAGCCCCAAAGCAAAACCTTGGCTCAGAAGTATGGATAGCCTTCTCCAGGGTGAGAGAACATCACAACCCTAGTGACTTGCTTGACTACAAAGTAACAAAAGTTGTGCCTTCCTGAAAAAGGAGCCTCCCACCACAGATTCCGTGTGACCACATGCAGCCTATTAGGGGGCAGAGTATATTTTCAAATCAGGAAAGGCCCTCAAGTTCAATTTAGGCTTATTAAGGGGCAGGGGAGATCTTCAAGTTTCTAATACCATTACACCCCATCTTACCTTTCCAATCTTCTTTTTTTTTTTTTTTTTTCTTTTTGGAGGGCAGTTGGGGTTAAGTGACTTGCCCAAGGTCACACGGCTAGTTTTTTGTGTTAAGTGTCTGAGACCGGATTTGAACTCAGGTACTCCTGACTCCAGGGCTGGCGCTCTATTTACTGCGCCACCTAGCTGCCCCCACACCCTTTTTTTTTTTTTTTTTTTACCTTTCCAATCTTCTTTTTTTTTTTTTTTTAATTTTAATTTATTTTCTTGGTTACATCATTCAT
Organism: Pseudocheirus occidentalis; assembly: GCA_028646575.1. Lineage (NCBI taxonomy): Eukaryota > Metazoa > Chordata > Mammalia > Diprotodontia > Pseudocheiridae > Pseudocheirus > Pseudocheirus occidentalis. Next base: position 13,077 of record JAQQSW010009627.1, read on the forward strand.
TTCCACAAGGTTTTGAGTTACAAATTTTCTCCCCTTTTTGTCCCTACCCCCCAGCCCAGAACATTGATCCCACTGTAAGACCCCTCCTACAATCTGTTCCCTTTTATGCCCT
>JAQQSW010009628.1:0-13188 GCA_028646575.1 Pseudocheirus occidentalis
GGCCCCTCCGCCCCGGACTCACGCCCTGAGCACCCCTCGCCCCCCAGCCCGCCTTCCCCTTTTGTTTTGATCCCACAAGCAGCACCCCCAGCCTGACGTCTCTGTTTACCACTCGCCCGAGGGGCCCTTCGCGCATGCTCTCTCCGGGACTCCTCCCGGGTGCTGGGGGCGGTGTACTACAACTCCCAGCGTGCTCCAGGGCGGCGGCCGCCGGTCCGGCCCGGCCCGGCCCGGCCCGGCCCGCCCCTCCGCGCCCCTCCCCTGCCTGCCTGTTCTGGACTCGCTGGGCCGGGCGTCTGGGCGTCCCGGCGGCCCGAGGAAGCCGGAGCGCGGCGGGAAGGTCTCCGCTCCTTCCGTGCCCCCTTCAGCCTCTGTTCGGAGGTGCGAGAGCTGCTGGGAGCGGACTGGGATCGCGAGTCCTATCCCTTCATTTTGCAGGCAGGTTCACTGAAACTCGGAGGGTCCAAGTGACTCTCCCAGGGTCAAGCAGAGGCTCCGGAACTTGCCTGCAGAGACGGGCTTTGAGCCCAGGCCCCTCGCCTCCAGCCTCAGGTCCCTAACTGCCAAGAGGCCACTTTGCCTCCCAGGGACAGCCACCTTGCCCAGCTGGCGCTGTCGTGAAAGAGCTGAAAAAAGGCCCACTCTTTCAGTCCACCGGAGGATGAAACAGACCTAGAGAGATTCCGTGACTTGTCCAGGGCCACACAGCTGTCGGCTTCTGGCCTCGACCAGCAAATCGCGAGCTCCCGGGCTGGGAGCCAGGATTGATTCCAAGTCTTGCTACTTACTGTCTCTGAGACCGTGGGCAAGTCATCCAGCTTCCCGGACCTCAACTTCTGCCCGCCGACTAGTTGGTTCCCAAGGGCCCATCTCGGGCTAAGTGCATTATCATATACATTTTGTTAGGACAAAAAAGACACCTCTTCACAAACATGCCAACAAATCCCATTCCAAAGTACCTTTGCTATTTCTCTATTGCAGACAGAAAAGGGGGTTGTATCCCTTACCTTGGGGGCTTCTGACTCCCAGCGGGAACTAGTGTAATTGATCGGAGTTCCATTACCTCTCGAACTAGTTGAAGAGCTGAGTGACGCAGGTGGCGTATCTTGCTTCCGTCGGCATCTCTTCATACACGACTTCCCATGTTTATTCAAACTCATGTTATTTGTCTTCTTTATGGTTCAGGCATATTCCATGATATCTGCATATCAGAATTGTTTCAGCCATTCCTCAGTCTCGGGGCACACGTTTCCTTTCTAGGTTTTTGTTATCACAAATAATGCCACTGCAAACTTTTGCGCAACCCAGTAGCTTTTCTTGCAGAGTTCCAAATGGTTTTCCAGAAACAGTGATCCAGTTTCCAGTTCCTCCACATTGGTAACTTCAGGAAGTAGTTTACCTCTGCTGCTGTGTTTACTTCTGCACTACACACCTTGGGCTTCCGATCTTACCATGGTCAGAAAACTAGACTGCTCTCTCGAAAGTTCCCAGTGCCTTCCCGTCAGACAAATCCCAGAGTCTTTTTTTCCCCCCCAATCTTCAGCCTTCCTGACTTCCCTGCAGCACTCCATAGTTTCAAATGTCCCTTCTAAGAGGGGATTCCCTGTCTTACTTTAGCCATTGAGACCTCACAGGCTCCTGGTTCACCTCCTGCCTCTTTAACTGTTCCTCTTCAATGTCTCTTTCTGAGTTCTTAATTTGGCTGTTTCCCAAGAATCCTCTTCTCTCTTTACACTTTCTCCCTTGGTGACTTCATTCACTGCCACTCTCCTGTGTTAATGCCTTCACCTCACCTCAGATCCAGAACTTCATCTCCAACTGCCCAAAGGATGCTTTGATCTGGATGTCCCACCTATACCTCACATTTAGCTTGCCTAAGACCAAGCTGAATATCTTTCTCCTGACTCCACCTCAGTATTTTGATATGAGCCATCCACATTCATGCTATCTATTAGCTATATTTAAAACCGATTTGCACTGTTTTTGGCATCATGGCCAATCAGTTCCAAAGATTTCTCAATTCACACGGAATCTCAATGCTGGAAGAGACCTCAGGGCTCATCCAGTCCCACTTGTGCCTGAACAAGAATCCTGCCTTGACTTGAAGAATCTTGACTTGAAGGTCAAGAAACATGACCTTCAAGTGGCCATCCAGCCTGTGCCTGAAGAGCTCTAAGGAAAGGGTGGGGATCCATTGACTCTTGAGGCACACACCCACTTGGGGAGAGCGTGGAATGGGAGGGAGGGACTTTCTCCTGACCTCCAGCCTAAATTGACCTCTTTTAAACTTCCTCCCACTGCTCCTGGTTCTGTCCAGTGGGCTAAGGAGAGGGAAGCTAATCCGTCTTCCACATGAGAGCCCTTCAGATGCTTGAAGATAGCTCTCAATGCTGCCTCTGAGTCTTCTCTAAGACAAACATCCCTAGTTCCTTCTTTGTTGTTCAGTCGTTTTTGGTCATGACTCCATTTGGAGTTTTCTTGGCAAAGATACTGAAGTGGTTTGCCATTTCCTTCAGTTCATTTTACAGATGAGGATACTGAGGTAAACAGGGTTAAGTGACTTGCCCAGGGTCGCATAGGTGTCTGAGACCAACCAAATTTGAACTCATAAAGATGAGTCTTCCTGATTCCAACCAAGCCCAGTGCTCTATCCACTGCAGCGCCACCTAGCTGTCCTGGTTCCTTCTACCAATCCTCCTCTGAACACTTGCCAGTTTAAAATTCGGTACCCAGAACTGAAGACTTCAGATACTTCATTTGTGACCTGACCAGAGCACTCTGGCATCCAGCGTATCATGAAACTGGTAGGTCAGAGGAATGGTGTCAATGTGATTACCTAGATTTTAGCAGAGCATTTGACCAAGTTCCTTATGCTATTCCAGGGGAAATCTCTATGTGAGCCTGCCATCCATGCCTTTATGGAAAAGAAAGCACAGAACCTTTTGTGGGACATTCTGCTGCAGACCTCTTTCCATAACACATAACAATTAATAATAACTGTTCTTTGCCTCTGGCTACTCAACTAGTTCCTAAATTCAAGTCTTATGTAGCTCACATAGAGATTTCCCCTGTAAAAGCATGAGGAACTTGGTCAAATGCTCTGCTAAAATCTAGGTAATCACATTGACACCATTCCTCTGACCTACCAATTTCATAACCAGAGAGAAAAGGTTACAAGGTTAATCTGGTATGACCTATTCTTGGGGGCTTTTTGTGAACACTGCTATTTTTTGTAGATGGTCACTAACCATCCTTTTAAACGATGAATGCATTTGGGAATGCCCACTGGCATGGAGTATTTTGGCTCCATTCTCCTTCCTTTGGTTGAGAAGTGCCCTTCTGCAGTCCTTCCACCCCTGTGGTGATCCCTCCAATTTTTCCAAGCTCACTGACCAGAAGCTGGCTTAACAATCACATTCCCCGGGGAACTCGATGTTCTCTTGCTGTCTATTGCCTTACTTATCTTGAATATCAACTCCCTCTTAGCCATTTTTGTTCTGTTCTTTCCAGACCAGAGATCATTCTCCTTGGCAGAAAAAAACAAAGGCCAAAATAAGAGTTAAGCTTTCTCTCTCTCCCTCCTTCCTTCCCTCCTTCTCTCTCTCTCTCTCACTCTCTCTCTCTCTCTCTCTCTCTCTCCTTCCTTCCCTCCATCCCTCCCTCCCTCCCTCTCTCCCCCAATTTTGAACATTTTTATTTAAGCTTTCTCTCTTTCATCAGTTATCATGATCTTATCCCCTATGAGCAGTAGTCCTTCTCCCTTCCCCTTCTCTGAGTGTCCTCTTTTTTCCCAGTATAGATTTTGAAAAGGACTGAGGGCCCACTCTTTCATGTTGTCCTTAGCTTCTCACACCTCAAACTTTAATCCTGCTGGAATGATTCTTACTCAGTCCTGCTTTTGTATTCTTTCTCTGACTCTCCCTGGCTTCTAGATTCTGCACACAGCTCTTGAAGAGCTAAGTTGGTTGGTAAATTTCTTACCTATCAGGAGGCTATTGTCATAGTCTGGTGAAAACTGATAAGGGTCCCAAACTCAAGTGGGGGCTGTGGGAGTGGCCAGAAGGGGATCTGTTGATGCTATCTGATACGAAGTCTCCAAAGACAGGACACCTACAAAGTACTGGGACTGGAGACATGAGCTGGTCAAACTGGGCAGCACTTCAAAGCACACTAACGGGCAAATCAGAGATGCAATCTTGTTACTGGCAAAGGACCAGCATTTTTCGAAAGGCAGGGCTGACAAGTGGGGTAGTTAGGGTGCTGCCATTTGGAATTAGAGCTGACATTTCTCTAGTGGTCTAAACTTTGCAAAGAGCTTACATGATCACAATCCCATGAGGGACAGAACACAAGGGTCATTATCATCTCCACTTGCCAAATGAATAAAAGGCCCAGGAAGGTCGAGTGACCTGGCGAGGAGCACACCTGTGTGTCCGGCGGAAAGGGACCTGGCTTTGGAGCCAGAGAAACAAGGCTGGAAATTCTCATTTGACCACTCACCTTCTGCTTGTGTGACCTTCCCTTCTCTGGGCCCTCCCTGGAATATGAGGGGGTTGGAGTTTACTAATTCTTCACTTCACTACTTCGGATATCTTCCCTAGCTCGAAATCAATGTTCCCCAGAGGCAGAGTGGAAGGACCGATTTAAAGCTGCAAGGAGCATTGGAGATCACTTTATCCAAAGCACTTGCTTGCCTAAGGGAGATTTGAAACCTGGTCTCCTGACTTCAGTCTAGTATGCAAGTCACTCTTCCCCTTCTCATTAACTTGGTTGGTTTGAAAAACTTTATTTGTCTAGCTCAGCACTGTCTAATCCTTCAAGTACTATCTAGGGTATATATACCAAAATTCTTAGGGCAGTTTGGAGCTAAGAAAGGCTAAACACCTATGAATTATTTGCAAAAATTGGGGCGATCCCTTGTATAAAATACCAGGCATCATCATTACCACCATTATTGCTATTATTTCGCCCAAAGGTAATCAGTTCCTAGGGCAATGCTTTACCCTAATCAAACTTACAAGAGACCATTTAAAAAAATTCAGAATGTTGATTTCTTACTTTACCTTGAGAAAGCTGATTGTCAGGTGGTGTGGGATCCGTGTGTGTCATGTGTGTATGTCAGTTGGTCAGTACATTCCCTTCCCAGTCAAACTGTCTGTTTCTGAAAGGAAATCAGAATCTGAAAGGAGCATGGAAAGAACTGAATCAGAGCAAAAAGAACATGATGGCCTTAAAGGATCAAACCTGCCATCAAACCTGCCCTACCTGCTGCCACTAGGCCATGAAGGCCACCTCTGCTCTGAGGGGCTCCCATGACTCCTGCAGCTAGCTGTCTCAGAGGAACATTGATCTAAGCTTTCTGGTTGGCTCTTCCCTTCTTCCAGAGTCTGTCTAGCCTAGCTACCACTTTGCTATCCACAGATGTCATTGACATGTTACAAATGTCCAAGATTACTGCTTACCTCTGCCAACTTCCATTTAGGCTGGTGAAGGTTGGGAACATCCCTAGGATGTTGGGGGATAGCCAACTTTGAGAGATACTCCAGTCATACTGGCAACACATTTACTAATCATGTTAGAGGAAGGGGGAGGGTTCAGCTTGCTCATCCCATCCATTTGGGGCTACTTCTTCAAGTTCACAAGGGAACCTTTTTGGGGGGAGCTTGCCCCTATATCCTGGGGGTTGGTGGCAGGCTATAGTACTTGAATCCATCAGAGTTAGCCCCGCAGCCATAGAAAGGCACCTCTGAACAGGAAATCTGGCCCAGGGATTAGAAGGGGGCCACATTTAGGGTCAGCAAAAGGACCCTTACAAAGGCAGAGTTGGACCTTCCCATAGGGCCCCTGACTTCTCAGGCCTGACTTGTGTACCCCTTGCTTATTCTGAAGTCTTATTTCATGAAGTGACATTTTTGGAAGCAAATTTTACTCAGGATTTTAAAACAACATTAAGTGAAACTAGGCCCAGCAAAACTATGCAAGGTCACTCTGTGACTCCCAAGCAAAAACTTGGCAGAACATAATCTATAACAGGTCCCCAAGGGTGTTCTTCATGGCCCCCCCCACATTAGATTAAACTGGTCCTTGAAAAAGACACATGCGTGTTCCAGAATGCTCTTCTGTCCTGCCATCTAATGTGTCAGTGTAGAGAAGGAAGAAGCATTTGCAAGGCCAGAGAAGTGAAGACATTTTCTAGCCATCCCAGCCATAGGAAAGCAAAGGTGGGTGGGTGTGGGGGGGCAATGATCTTCTGGTATTCTGCAGCTGGAGATAGAAATCTGAACTGCTGAGTAGGGGAGGAGGAATCAGGATCCTTTCTTTCTACTCTCTCATCCTAGGGCTGGGAGAGGACTTCAGAGTGCTGCGTCTCCTGCTTTCTCTTTTTCTCAGGGCCGAGAGGCTCTGAAATGATCTTGCTCTAAGGAAACGAGAATTCTAAGGCATCCCAGCAGAAGTGGTTTGCTCACTGAAGAGGAGCCTGGTAGGACTGAGTAGCCTCCCAGGAAGTCACTTGGGAAAGGTACCCTCCCTGTATGCTACAGCCTTTCCTTCTGGTCTGTGAAATCAATCTCTCTGTGGGCATGGATCCCTTCTCCCCTCCCCAACCTTTTCCTCCCATTCATCTATTTATTCCCTGTAGTTCCTTAGCTTTCTCCTAAAAGGAAGACTACAATGCTAGGTCTTGAGCTGGAAGAGACTCCAGACAGCAACCCTCTCTCATTATAGATGATAAACGGAGGCCCAAGGAGGTTAAGGGACTTGGCTAAGGTCACAATGGTAGGAAGTGTGAGAGGAAAGATTTGAACTCAGGTCCTGGGATTGTAGTCAGTGTCCCTTCCACTAGGCCACAATCTCCCCTAAGTACAAACCTACTTTCAAAAGAAGTCTTGTGAAATTATGAGTTGTTGGGTCCAGTCTGGCAATGTGCCCTAAAGCCAAAGTGAAAAGAGCCCAAGTTCCGAGGCACTTGGGATATAGTGGAAGAGGTGAGCATATGCCCAGGAGAGAAGTCTTGCTAAGTCTTTACTCTGTTAGGGCTGGAGGCCTTGACCCATTGAAATCATGCAGCAAGAAGGCCCCAGCACAAGATGGGCATCAAAGTGGAAACTGGCCTAGTGGGGGGCCTAGAAACCCTGTAGTGGCTGCAGTCGGCATTACTGACATGCACCCCTGGTAGGACTGACAAAGCAGAGCGTCTTGGCCAAGGCCAACTGATAAGAATGAGCAAGAAGGAGGAGGAGAAGCCTCGAAATAGTGGATGTCTCAAAAGTGATTTCACAAAGTGGTCAAAATAGGTAATTTTTATTGGATTCTCACAATACCTTTGGATGAGAGGCATTATGGGCATTATTATCCCCAGCTGATGCTGGAGGAAACAGGTTCAGAGGGGTTCACTGACTTGCCCAGGGTCACACAGTTAGGAAATGTCCCAGGTAGGATGGGAGAGTAGGTATTCCCAGCTTTTGAGTCCAAGTACTCTTTTCCTAGCCATGGGTACTTTCCATAAGCCAGGGGAGACATTGTGGTGGTCTGGACTGTACAGCTTAAACCCCAAAGACTGGCTCAAGAGAGCAAAGGCTTGTCTGTGGGCCAGGGACAGCTAGGGAAGAAGGGCTCAGTGGATCTGAGTGGGGCCGGAAGGCACATTTATTTCCCTGCAGCAGCACTGAGGCAGGGATCATTGTCCCTTGCTTCTCATCCCCATATCCTGCTACATAGCTTGTCCCAGAATACATATTATGTTCTCAGTTTATAGATGTGCCTGGGTGCTGGTTATGGCTTGATATGGTGGGAGCACAGGGTATAAGCAGCCCAAAATGTGAAGGGACAGGGAGGACTTATGACCAATCCTCACTGCAATTTCCAAGTGCCATCCTCATGGACACTTCTTTCTCTATTGAGGCATGAATTGAGGTAGGCAACAAAGGAGAAATTGGGATATTCAGGTTTGGCTTTTGTCCCAGATAGGGCAGAGTTTTCCTGGTCGGACAAGTCATCTACTTACCACAGACCTGGGAATTCCTAGATTCTACGAATGACTTACCAGCCTGATGGGGTGAAGCAGACCTAAGGTTCCTTCCTCTTATTACCTCAAATGGTTTAAGCCTTGTGAGAAGTGGGCCAGATCTTTCCTTTTCTCCAAACCCCAACAGAACACAGTCAACTGGACCTCATGCAGTTGGTGGGGCAGAGGTAGATGGGGAAAGCCAAAGTCATGAAATACCAGGTACCCAAATGCATTTGGGATTCCAGGGGTTGGGCGGCAGGTGGTGGCAGGTGGTGGCAAGTGGTGGCAGGTGCCTAATTGAGAGCTGCTTGGAAGAGAAGAGGAATCATCTATGTGAAAGAAAGACTGACATAGAGTCAGTTGCTCCTTGGGAGTGGTTTTACCTCTGACGTGTAGTGCCTAGGATGGGTGATTCTGGGGCCATCTCTAGTGTAATAGGGCTTGATTTTCGACTACACAGGACTCCAAGGCCACTCCAATGAAATTAGGAAAGAGCCTTTCTGTCCCAGAGCTGGAATAACCACTCCTAGTAAAGTTGTAGAGCTGGCTGGGTAACTGTCAGAGGGTGTGATCTGATTAGAAGGCTAGGGCTAGGGTCTGTGGGGAGTGGGGAGTGGCTTGCTGAAGCTGAAGCAGATCTGTTTGGTGTTCATAAGCAGCAAGGGTTGGGACCATTCTCCAGAGTCTGACATGTACCCTGAACTTCCTGACAGCCAATTTCCAAAAGTAAATTTCCCCTCCCTACCAAAACAAGGGGGTTGGATTAGACAATCTATAAATCCCCTGCTATCTCTAAAATCCTATAGGATTGACAGGTTCCATAGCTAGAGATTCTAAAAGAGACTCTAGTTTACAAGAGATGAGAGATTCTGAAAAGCAAAAGTTCTGACTGTGCACTTACCAACAATCCCCAAAAGGAAAAAGAAACCAATGTTGCTGCATAGGATGCTCTCTGATGAGATTAGATTTAGAGGATTTTATGGACATTTTAAACAATAGAAGGAAGGACATATAACCAAGGATGAATTGGAAAGAGTGAGCAGAGGATGTTGGTAGAATGTCTAGAATGTCAAGAACGTCAGAATGGAGAAGGACCCTATACTCCAGAACAAGGATTAAAGAAAACAAAAAGGGCTTTTGACCATCCTGGAAGAAGAACAATGGAGGGAGAGGCCGTCTCCAGGGAGGTAGGAAGGTGCAGTGTTACAAGTATCAGGGAAAGCAGATGTGCTTGACTCGTTCAGCCTTTCGGAAAAGTGAGCTTTTAATTCGTAAATTTTATCTTAAATTTCATCAATCGGTAACTTATGTTCCAATAGATGAAGAAAAAAGCAAAGAAAGATGAAATTAGCATCATATGAGCAAGGACAAATAAGCTATAAACAAGTCAAAGAAAAGGCAAAATTTAAAAAAATAAAGCCTATTTAAAAAGCAAACAAACAAACCCCGATTTAGCAAACAACCCAAAAGAGTGGCTGTGAATGACCATTCGCACAATTCTAGTCTTCTCTTGGTAAAAAAAAAAAAAAAAAAAAGGCAAACTGAGCATGGACTCCAAGAGAGTAACACTTGCGTCACCACTGTCTTTCCAATGAACTTCGTTACTCTTGGCTGTCGTCTTCATTTTCCCACTTCTTTGTCTTCAGTACAGCATGCACTCCTCCAATTTGGCGTCGTCTCAGATGATTTTTTTTCTTTTGGATTTTTTGGATTCCTCCTAACTTGCATCATAAGAATATTACAATTGCTTTAACCATTCCCCAGTAGCTGGGCACATACTTTGTTCCCATTTTGTTTCTTTCGCTGGTTCAAATAATGTTGCCATGGTCTGTTTTGTATAAATGGGTCTTTCACTGACATAGGGTATGAGCCACAAAGTGGAGCAACTGCCTGGCTTGAAAGGTATGAATGTGTTTGTAACTCTTTGGAGGCAACGTCAGTTTCTTTCAGTAAGGGGAATGGTTTCTCAGCATGAAACAGAAGCACAGGCTGTAAAAAAGCAATGGAAGACCAAATTAGGTCTAAGAAGCCAGGAAGAGTAGGTCTAAAGGAGACGCTCCAAGTGAATTGAGCTCTTGAGGACAGCAGGAACGATAAGTGAAGGTGAGCACTGAGACTCAAGATGGGCAAATGTCATCTTGGTTTTCAAGGCTGGGGAATGAAGGAGATCCTGGCGGCTCTGGACATTGGTACCTAGCAAAGTTTTAGCACAGATGATTGGGTAGATGCTTCATGAGCATTTAGAAAAGAACGTAGGGATCACTTGGAGCTAAGACAGAGTCTTGCCGAGCCAACCTCCTCTTATTTTTGACCAGGTTGATCAAAGTCATTTGAAATGAAATTTAGGTTTGATAGGGAGAGGGGAATTCTGCAGATGGAGTGTTCCCTTGAAATCAGCAAAGCATAACCTTTAGCCGATACCATTCAATCTTTGGTCTTTCCATATTCTTTATTCTTGGGGTAGCTGGGTGGTGCAGTGAATAGAGCACTGGCCCTGGAGTCAGTAGGATCTGAGGTCAAATCCCGCCTCAGACACTTGACACACTTACTGGCCGTTGGACTTTGGGCAAGTCACTTAACCCCAATTGCCCTCCAAAAAAACCAAACAAAACAAAACAAAACAAAAAACCCAACCCAAAACATATTCCTTATTCTTGTTGGTCTCAACTGAATTAGAAGATTTCATGGTAATAACCTACTGCAATTTATTTCACCATTCTACTATTATTAGACATTTCAGTTACTGCTTTTATTTTATTTTTTTTAACAGTGCCATGTGTTGCTAGGAAAATTGTCAAGCAGATAGCTTTTTGCTTTTGATAAAAAGAAGAGACTGGGAAAATATTTGTGGCAAATATAACAGATAATATGACATCTAATAGATATAAGAAAGTGTTAAAAAGTCACAGTGATAACTCTCAGTCTACAATGACTACCTGGTCAAAGGATTCAGACAAATACTTTTCAAAAGGGGAAAGCATCAGTTGCTAATAATCATTTGAAAAAAATGTCCAAACTCAGTAATAATCAAATGGTTGCCAAGCGGCCATCATCAGACACGGCCGAGAACTTGTTTTGTTTTGTTTAACTGTATTTTCTTCGTTGTAAGGGAGCAGCATTGGGAAGCGACATCAATAGTTTTAACAAGAGCACTAATGAAGCATTTTAAAAATGATCTGGTACTGGTTGAAACATAGAAAAGTCAATCAGTCGAAGAGATAAGATAAGCACAACTTAGAGGAAAACAAACACAGTGGGGGGTCTAGTCTTTGATCAGTCAGAGATCAGAAAATATTGAAGGAAATTATTGGAAAAAGACCATTGTCTTTACTCCAAATGATCTTTCGGGAAATTTGAAGGTCATTTAGAGAAGAAATGGGTTCAGTGAGCACTGAAACCCATGCCACAAGAAATTCCAAAAGAATAAATGAGGTATATATAAAAAGGCATGTTGTTAATGAGTGAGAGGAATTGGGCATCCAGCACTCCGAACAGTGCCTGGCACATAGTAGTTACTTCATTGATGCTTGTTAACTGACTGTCAAAGAAGTCCTTGACCAGTCCCAGCATTGAGAATTCAACAAAAGGGTAAAACCACTACTTTGGACCTATAAAAATGAGAAACTCTGGCACAATCCACCTAACATTAGAAGAAAAGATAAGGAGCTGGGGGAAAAAATCTTTGCACAAAATATGTTGAATAAAAGTCAGATATCCAAAATCTCTAAGGAACTGGATGATAAATCTTCAAGATCGAGAGCTATTACTCAAGAGGTAAGCCATCAAAGAATGTGAGCAGATAGTTCTCAAAAAAGAAAAGAGAAGAAAAATAAGCTATCAATAACCATCTTTAAAAGTGCCCCAAGTACTATAATCAGAGAAGTGCAAATTACAAGAGTCGAGTTTTAAATCACACAGCCATTGAGCAATGTAGAAACAAATGGTAAGACATGAATTCGATGGAATAGTTTTGCAGTATAAGAAATGTTAAGCGTAAGGAATTCCGAAAAGCCTGGGCAGACTTCTCTGAACTGCTGAAGACTGAGGTAAAAGTGAAACCAGAAGAGTAAGATATACACTGACTACAATGTAAACGAAAGGCTGTATAATTCTAATGGCTAAGCTGGGCCCCAGACAAGACACGAGAAAATGCAGTTTTTTTCTTTTTCAATGGAGAAGGAAAGGCCTATGGATGTGCAATGTTGCTGTTAAACACAGTCAAGAAGTAGTCAGTTTCAATTAACTGGTGTGTGTGTGTGTGTGTGTGTGTGTGATGTAAAAGGCTTTGATAAAACTATATAAAATCAACTTCTCACTCATCAAATTGAAGAAGATGGTAAAAGTTGGAGAAGATTTTGTTGATAGGTGGGGATGCAGGAAAGAGGAATGCTCAATTCATTGTTGGTGGAACTATGAATTGGTCCGACCATTTTGAAAAGAAAGATTGGAAACTTTAAGAAAAGTTTTAAAATTATTCATACTCTTTCACACAATTATCTTATATCTATACCCTATGGAAGCTATTGGCAACAAAACTAGACCTACCTGGAGGAAAATCTTTTTAACAGTACCGTTTGTCATTAAGCCAGATTCAGGTCTTGATTGGATGGCAAAGCCTCCCTTGTAATTCTGCATTCTTCACTCTTTCCTCAGAGGCGCCTCCAACGGACAATTCTGAACTGTTCACTATAAGCATTTAACCCTCAGAAATGTCCAACATGATAGTTCAGAGCTGATTTTCCTGTGTGTGGTGATCGTCTAGACTTAAAAGAGTTCTGGAGAAAATGGTGCTAATGGGGATTAAGCCAAGAACTGCCAGTGAGTGGGAGGCACGGCACCTAGAGGAACTTGCTAACTGGGGTGCCTGGCTCAAGCCTCCAAGCCATTTTATCGTTAAGTCCCAGAGTGGAACTAGTCTTAAATGTTTGCAGGAAAGTCAAGTAGGAAGTACCACTAGTGTGAAGCCTGGCGGTGGGAAGCAAGGCAAGGGTCCTAAGCGTCCACCGACCTGGAAGCTATTGAAGCACAGGCTGAATGATTAGGTCACAAAAATCCTGGAGAAGTGTGTCCTGCACCGGTTGGGAAGGAGACTCTCAGGATCTTGCTAGCTAAAGGAAGCCAGGTCTGCATTATGTAAGTGTAAGACAATGTCCTTGTCCTTGAGAAGCATGTTGTCGGGG
>JAQQSW010009629.1:0-13188 GCA_028646575.1 Pseudocheirus occidentalis
GATGGATGGATGGATGGATGGATAGATAGATAGATAGATAGATAGATAGATAGATAGATAGATAGATAGATAGATAGATAGATAGATGTGTGTGTATATGTATAAATATATATACATATACACACACATATATATACATACATATATATATAATATTTGCCTGAAGCCCCTCCCATTAGATTGTGAGCTCCTTGAAGGCAGGAACAGTCTTTTGCCTCTTTTTGTAACCCCAGCACTTAGCTCAGTGCCTGATGCATGGTAGGTGCTTAATAAATGTTTATTGACTGATTGTCTTCAGTTTAAGACCAGAGCCTCCTCCAGTCCCCCTTTCCTCTCTCCCTGCTTCTTTCCCTTCTTTGTTAGGGGCAAAGAAGGACAGAGAAACCAAAACTAAAACCAAAAAAAGAATAGAAAACCAAGCAAAGACTGTTTCACAAGAGTTTGGGTGGCAGATCTCAATCTTACTCCTGTCTATAGGTTTTGGAAGACTCTGGGAATGGCTTCCAATGGGCTTTGGTCAAACTTTCCTTCCTCAACAAAGTGGTCTTTGTTAGACAGAACCTGACAAATATCTTCCATGGAATGCTTTCCATAAACAGCCCTACATAAGAGTTCTGTAAACATGGGTTGCACTAGAACCCGTATTAATTGATAAATGTTAGGAAGACCAGGCTTATAAGCAGAAAAAGTGAGTTGAAATTCTCATGAAAAACCTCTTGAGTTTCCCCAAGCCCTTTAGTAATGTCTTGGCTTTCCTTTTTTTCTCCCAAACTCTTTTTTTTTATTTTAAAAGGAAGTTGAGGCACAGGGGCTAAAGCCACAGAGATCCATCCCCCCTCTTTCCTTCCATGATCTTATCCTAAGTGGATGAGATCTCAGTGGAGGGGGATATATAGATGTTCTTAGGGCTGGACAATTTGGTTGGACATGCATTCAAGTGCCTGATTTTCTGTTTTAATTGAGATATATAATTCTATCATTCTGAAGGGTGAAAATTTTCTCTTCTTATTCTTCCCCATTATTTTTAATCATAGTTAACTGTTCCTTAAATAAATCCAAATTACAAGAGGTTTCTTGTTTGGTGGCTTTGAGAAGTCGTGTATTAAAAGCACCCCATTTGGAGCATTTAGGTTTCTTGTCAGCTTCATCAAGACATTTCTTTTTTTTTTGGAGGGCAGTTGGGGTTAAGTGACTTGCCCAAGGTCACACGGCTAGCTTTTTTTGTGTTAGGTGTCTGAGGCCAGATTTGAACTCAGGTACTCCTGACTCCAGGGCCAGAGCTCTACTCACTGAGCCACCTAGCCGCCCCCATCAAGATATTTCTTAATGCAATGTACTTTATCCTGATCAAAAGAAGCCAACATTGGCCAACAGTGGTGGGAATCATCTTTCTTCAATTTCTGCCAATTAGTCAAATACCTTCAGGTTTCAGGCCCATATTGTGAAGATATACAAGCAGCCTTGCTCCTCTTGCCCAGGATGGGGGCGGGAGGGAGGGAGAGTGGAGATGGAAAGTGGATAAACTTCAGTATCTTTGAATGTTTAGTTGCCCAGGGGAGCTTGGTCAAGACCTTACCTTATTCCAGAATTTTTTTCTTTATTGACAAGTAATATGGACTGCCTGAATTAAAAATCTAGGGTTTTGAACAGTCCTTAACCTGACTAAACTATAAAATTTGGGATTTGTCCATCTGAAACTGCAGATTTTCACTGCTCCCTGCCTGTGGAGCCTTCACCTAAAAGTCCCTACCCTGTGGAGCCCCCACCACAGCCTCCATCCAATGCAGGCCACACTGGGTTCCTCACTTGTGGCCATGAACTAGTCTTTGATCAACATTACATGTGCCAGACTTTATCCACCTGGACACCCACGAGTATACAAACCCTTTTTCTCCTAATAAATTAACTCAACCAAAAGAGACAGGTATTCAGGGTTCATTCAGAGAGACACTTACTAGAACCCTGAGGGGCAGATGGCAGACTGGACAACAAAGAGTCCATGTTGATACCAAAGTGCCTGGATCACCCCTCCAGCAGTCACAAAGAAATACGGCACCATAAGGAATCCAATTTCTGACACCAGAAATTTCAGCCAGGCAAAACACATCCCTCAAAATGTAGAGGAGTCCAAGCTGAGTTAAACTAGAAAATCTTTTAGAGGAAAATCAGGCATTAGTGCAGAGGCACCCAGTACAAAGTACAAAAGAGAACACAGCTCAGGAGAAGCAGGGGAGATGTATGCTTAAAACCACAAAGGAGAGGATCAGGGAGGGGTTGGGGAAAAGAATGGATAATCCTTCTAAGGAACAAGTGAGACACAGAAGCAGGATCTTTTGCAGAAACAGTTGGTTGCATGGCCAGTTTGGGCCAGTTTGTAAGGGAAAGAACAGCTCAACAAGTTCAGCCAGTGAACACCAGCAAAGATATCTGGGAGTGAGCAAGACTGGCTAACTGCGAGCTTCTGATTGGCTCTTTTTGGCAAACTAACTTCCTCTGTGTTCAGTGCACCTTCCTGGTAAGGTAAGTCTTAGAAAATAGTTACATTAATCTCTGGGATATTCTTACAACCATTACTCTGTCTGTACCCAAAAGAGATTTAAAAAGGAGGGAAAATGATCTATTTGTACAAAAAATATTTATAGCATATATTTATAAAGATAAATATTTATGGTTTTGTGGTGGTAAAGAACTGGAAGTTGAGGGAATGCCTATCAATTGGATAGTTGCTGAGGAATTGTGATATATGATTGTAATGGAATATGATGTGTTAGAATAAATGAAGAGTAGGATGATTTCAGAAAAACCTGGTAAGACTTACATGAACAGATAAAGAATGAAGTGAGCAGGACCCAGTGAGTATTGTGTACATTAAGAATAATAGCTTATGATGAAAAAATGTGAATAACTCATCTAGTCTAAGGAATACAATGATCTGAGACAAGCCCAAATGACCCATGATGAAAAATGTTATTTGCCTTCAGAGAAAGAATTGATGGAATATGAATACAGACCAAAGGAAAACATTCTTCCCTTTCTTTCCTTTTTGGCACTAGTCTTCTTCCACAAAATGACTCACATGGAAATATGCTTTATATGATTGCACATATAGAACCTCTATCCAATTGCTTGCCATCTCAGGGATTGGTGAGGGGAAAGAGAGAGAAACAGTATTTGGAACTGAAAACTTTCAAAATGATTTTTAAATGGGGTTTACATGTAAATGAGGAAAACAATAAAACAATGTTCTTAAGAGATGTGCTTCTCCCAGAAGGGGCAGCTAATTCCATGAAGCTGAAAGCAGACAGAAGCAGATGTGGAGTTCAGTGATAGTGCAGGTAGTGATGCCAATTTTAAAACAGAATTTCCACTAATACAATCACAGAAGCTTCAGATATTGAACCACTTGATTGTACCAAGGATATGAGTGAGTACTGTCCTTTCTGAGCCTTCAAGTAATTTCAACTGTGGCAACAGGGAGAGCAATTACATCTCAGTCTGGACTAGGAGCAACATAGCTCCCAGGAACAGGAAAGCCATAGCACCACTGCATTTCCCCTAATTATAACTTATTAAGAGCATTTTACTCTTTTCTGGATGCCGCACTTGAAGAGGGATGTTTCTCATCTAGAAAGCGTCCAGAATAAGGCAAACAAGAAAAGAGCTTGACTCTTTGTCATATAGGGACACATTGAAGGAGTTGGACACTCAGTCTGGAAAAGGAAAGAATCAACATGACACAGAAGTGTCTTTCAGTATTGAAAGGGCCAGCATATGGAAGATTAACTACTCTCTTTGTCCCAGAGGGAAGAAACAGGAACAATGATTGGAAGATACAGATTCATTTAGGCTTTTTTTCAAGAAATACCTTGCAAAAATTGAAACTTTCTAGAGTGAAATGAGCTACCTCATGATGTGATGGCTACCCTTTAATAGTAATGGGAATCTGAAGGTTTTCCCTGGTCCTAAATAGCCCTAAGGGAATTTGAAGATCTTCTGTGCCCCCTGAGAGGGCCCACATGGAGTCTGTGGTGGAAGGAGTTTGCTGAAGGATAGAGAAGAGCCCACAGGAAGCTGGGAGACAGAGCAGTTAGAGCTGGAGGGAAGAGAGGATGCACCCAAGGAGATAGTGAGGATTGTGAGGGTTTCTTTGGCCTCTGCTGTGACAGTGAGGTTTGTCAGTGTTGATGGGAAGGCTAAAGGAGGTATGTGGTTCCATGTGTTATGGTATATTAACTTCTTGGTTCCTATGATGGATTCCATTTCCTGGTGTTAGGATTTGACTTTCTGGCATCTAAATAAATGTTGTGTTTCTGTTTTCTATGTGGAGAGTCTATTATATTTTGGAATTTATAATTATGCCGGCATATTTATACTCACCATCAGTGCTGTAAATATTGTGCTGTCACTACATGTTCCCTCCATGAAAGTCTTCAAGAAGGGGCTCCATTACTAATTGCTCTCAGTGCCTTACTGAGTATTCCTTCTGGGTATGGGATAGACCACAAGGATATTAAAGTTCTCCTCTTTTGAGGGGTCAGTTATGGTAGCTCTGAAAATTAATGTGCATGCTGTCATTAGTGGTATCAAATCCTTTGTATCAGTTTAACGGGGACCTGAGTCTTTAAAATGTTCATTATTTTTGTCTTCAGATGAACAAATGTCCATGTTCTAATGTGAATGAGAAAATCATTAGACTGTCTGATTTGAAAAAGAATATAACATTACGCATATACTGACCTATGACTCACACATTTTGGCATTACCAGAAAGCACATAATTCCCTTAGTGTTTTGGAAAAGTGTTTTTATACAGCACAAAAACCTCCCTCTTCATAATTCCCAAGAACAAGGACAACATTGTGTTGGAGAGACAGTCAATCCCTGATGAGGAATAAATATAAAGAGAAGGAACATAGCTTTACTTTGTTTAGGAATGGGGAGGTTATGAAGGAGAAGAGGCATATAATCAGTTCCATTATCCTGAGTTCAGTCCTTTCTCATCAAGTTTCTGAAGTGGGCAGGAACTAGTTAAGCTATGAACTCAAGAGAATACCCAGGAAACAGTTAAGTAATACTTTGTGAAATAAGAAATCAGTAAGTTCAGCATAACCAAACTGAAAGCATATCCAAAGCAGAACTCAGTAAGCTCAGAGTTAAATCAATCACTAGAACCAGCTATGTGACTAAGCCTGCACCCCCCCATGTCCAACCCCCTATTCACTCCCCTGGCTTCTGTACCTAACTCTTCATTAATCAATATTGAGGTCATCACATTCTCCTGGTCCCTACTTCAGGGTTCAAAGAATATAAAGAATAGATCCCCATACCTGGATATCAACGAGTTATAATAATCAATCAATTATAGAAAAGTAATTGCTTATACCTATATACCAATTAGTTTTTGGTTAAAGATTGTATCTGTCTATCAAATTGGTTTTAGTTACACATTATACTTGGATACTAACTTAGTTACTCATTATGTTGTTAGAAATCCAAAATGGTATAAAAGACCCTGTAATTCTGTGTTGCTTCACTGATCCTTTAATTGGCATGTGGGGCAGTCACCAGCTGGCTAAATTAAAGCTCCTTAAAACTTTTAATTGTTCTCTGTGGTCACTTTGTTAAAACTTGCTATTTCATTGGAGGAGCCAGCGAGATGGCCTTTGGCCATCTGGAGGGATGAACAGTATTTTTGGTTTTGGTTTTGGTTTTGTTTTTTCCCAGACTGAGGACACTACATCAGCAGATAATCTAAAGGGGGACAGCCACTGAGAAATCCTTTTTCTCTGCTCCTAATCAGTCACCAACCTTGAGTGACATCAGCTGTCAAAACTTTAAATTTTCTCGGGAAGGCTGGGAACCTGCCTGAGTAAATTAGGAAATGGAGCTCTCTTCTGTCAAAATTTCACATTGGCAGGACCCTTTCTTCTTGCTAGCGATTCTTGCCAGTCTATTTTTTTTTTGGCTCTCAATTGGTGAGTAACTCACATCTGAATGCTGGGGAGAACAAAAATAGATTAGATGTAATCTAACTCCCCAGTAGCTTTGTCCAAGATGTTGTACAAACCCTGCTTTGTCTTTGTGAGTCCCCTGCCTAGTGGGGAGACCCCTGTCTTGTCTTTGTGAGTCCCCTGCCTAGAGGGGGAATCCCTGTCTTGTTTCTGTGGGTTCCCAGTGGGGGTATGTCTGGAGTGTTTTGTTGTCTAGACATTTCTGTCAGTTAAGCCTGTTTTGTCCATTCGTCTGTTGCTTGACCATTGAAAGTGGCTTGTGTCTTTGTCCTGTGTTTTGTAAAGTATCCCTGTAACAGTTTATGATTTAGAAGTGGAAAGGAGGAAGTTAAGAACTGACTGTGTAAAATCTCTCCTGTTCTCTTAGAAAGATAAAGCAGACAAGCAAAACAAGGGAATTTTCCCTTCTCAGTGTTGCCTCACCCAAAAGGTAAAGTTTTTGTTCAATGAGCTATGCTTTCTGTGGTTAATCATTCCCTCTGCGCTGAAAAAGATTATAACTTTTCTGCCTGCCGGAGTGGGACAAGTTAAGGTTTTGGTCACCAAGGAAACTCCTAAACAGAAATAAGGACTCCTTCACTCTCCTCCACATGTGTGAGAAAGCAGACAAGCAAAAGAAGGGAATTTTCCCTTCTCAGGGCTTGCCTCTTCTGCCCTGAAAAAGGTTATATGTCTTCTTTTCTGCCTGCCAGAGTGGGATGAGTTAAGATTTTGGTCACCAAGGGAACCCCTAAACAGAAATAAGGATTCCTTGGCTCCCCTCCACATATGTGACCTCCTGCAACCAGAAGTCCGGATCCACTAACCCCTACAACTTGAAGGGACATGAGCCAGGGGACCCCACCTCACTTGAGTGAACCCATTGGCCAAGGTCTCTCCGTGTACCCCAGTTTCTGGGTCTCTATACTTTGTGTTTTGAACTGCATTTCCTGATTGGTTAAGGCAGATCAGCAATTATTAACCTTTTTCCTGCCTCACCTGAAAGAGAAAAGTTTTTGTGCATCAGAATGCAACTGTAAAGCAATTGAATCCATTCTGGTCAGTTCTGAAAAGTACCCTCCCCCTAAATTATTTTCTGTTTTATTGGTAAGAAAGGGCGGAGGAGGCAAAAGAACTGTATCAAGGGCCCCCTTTGCAAGGCCCCCTCGGTGCAAAAATCAGCATCTTTAGGGATGTGAACCTCTCCTTTCAAATCCCTGGACCCACAGCCAGGCTCTGCACGATGGGGAGAGGAGAAAAGTCTCTGTATCTGGTAGGCCAAATTTTTGGTTTTATGTTTATCTTAAAGTTTATGGATCATCACACTTACTATTTATGTAAGATTCTGGAATGCAATTTATTTCTAGTGATAAGTAGATGGGTTATGTGACAACAAGACAACTTTATGTATAAATTCATATGAAAGTTTAAAGTTATTACCTTGTAAATTAATTGGTTTTATTTCAAAGTTTAAACCTTGTATCACCTGTGTTGTAAGAAAAGGAGTTTCTTTTGTAATGTTTTAGAGTATGGGATTTTGAAAAATCATATGCTTGTAAGATTGTAACTAAGTTATTTGGGCAACTGTTTTAATGCTAAAACCTAAAGTTGTTAAATGGTACTGTATGTAAGAAGGAGGAGACTGATAAATAATTATTCTGAACAAACCTCCCACATGTATGAGAATTGAAAAAGCAGGGGTATCACCACCAACCCCTACTTAATCCCCTAGAAATTATCTCTATTAGGCAAGATCATTATGCAAAAGAAAGGAATGATAATAAATGCAATTCCTTACATTTGTGAGACCTGGTAAATTTTATTGTTTATTGCAGCTCCATGAGACTAAAGATAAATACTGACACTGAGCTGTGAGTAGTGAAACTTGTTCTTTAAGGTAAAAAGCATTTGGGACAATAGCTAAATTTTGTTTGGAGTTTAAATTTGGGTATAGTTGCCTGCATAAATCAGAAAATGCTACAAACTACTCAAAAGGGATGTGCTGTGAACTGGTGGAAAACTGGTGGAAGTCCACATTCAGTAAAAGCCAAAAGGACAATCTGAGTGTCTGGGATGGGATCGCTCTGGCCAGCTTTACCAATAAAGTTCCCTTGTAAACACACACACACACACATACACACACACACACACACACACCATTACATCTCTTATCCCTGTCCTTTTGCGCTGGATTTCCTTCATGCCTGAAATGCACAGCTTCCTCATTTCCCCTCATGGAGACCTTCTTTTCCTTCCCCTATACACTAGTACCTTTTTGCTCCCTAGATACCTCCACCCTGGATCTTGATCTTCTGATTTGCAAGGTACAATCTTTTCATGAACTGCCCAGACTCTTCATTCATAGCTTGTCAATTGGATGATTACTAAATAACAGACTTTCATGTGGCAGGAAATGAAATGCCTTGGATACGCTAGTTGTCTTCTCAGTGTGTTCAGGTTGTCTATTTCTTTCCCCAAATAGATTGCCCAGAATTGAACACAGAGAACCAGATAGAGTGGAAGCAAGTAGAATGTGATGACTGTGTCACTTGTCTGGGTCTACTCATATAATTTAATACAGTTGTAGATCTCCTAATAACCAGCCTTATCATTTGACTTACTCTCCACTGGATTCCTGGAGGTTTCATTCAAATGAACTGTAAACTGCTAACTCTCCCTTAAGATATTTGTGAAGTTTTTTTCACAACATATGTGTGTGATATCTTACTTCTATCCCTATTAAATTTCATCTGGCTCAATTGTGCCTAATATTCTCTCCAGTAAAGGTATTTTGACAACCTGAGAACTTTGCCCTTGAGTATATGAGATATTTTTTCAGGTTCATGTTATCTAAAAAATTACTAAAGATGCCTTCTTAACACTTATCCAAGTCACTGATAAAAATGAATGCAGAACAGTACAGTGTAGAACACAGAGCATAGGACCCTAAGTGAAGATATATGGAATGTAGTTCACTGATCCAGGCTGAAGAGCTAGGGCATAAGCAGTGCCTAACAAAGAGCACAGTATGGAAAAGTTGATATTGTCCCAGACTTCATGGCAAGAGAATCAAAAGTTCTCAGTTGTAGTTTGTAGAACATTATGTGAGTGACCCAAAAAGGTCATGGCACCAATAGGGTATTGCTGGAATTAGTCCATATCACTTCCAGAGAGCTGATTGTTAAAATTTGGCAATGAGGAGTTATACCTCAGAAACTGGAAAATGCTATGAATAGGACTTGATTGATTGTCCTGTTGATTTCTAGACTTAAGGAAACTGTTAACAATGCAGATTAAATAAAGAAAGCTGTAATACATTTACAGAGAGCTCTTTGTTGAACATTTACTGACACACCCTTGGGTGTTTCTGACAATATATTGTCAATTATAAAAAGATTTAGCTGAAATTCAAATAACAGCAAGCCAGATAAACATAGGTATCCCACACAATTACGGGTTAATATTGAAACTTTCTACAATTCTGGCAGGAATTGAGGCAATGTCCTAGAATAATTCCTGGATTTTGAATCTAGTTTTTTTCTTTATTCCTTCCTGGGTGTTCCTTTCTAGTCTCAGCAGGATCACATAGCACTTGGGAACTAAAATGCAGCCCAGTAACCCAGCATTGGAGGCCAGGATGGAGAAGATCTCTGCTACAATCATGGATTTACCCTTGGTGCTCTGGTATGTGGGGAGGAAGGATATACCCATACAGTGCAGAACACCAACATGCTGAATGTGATGAACTTGGCTTCATTGAAGGTATCAGGTAGGTTTCTGGCCAGGAAGACCACAGTGAAGCTCCCCAGGGCTAGGAAGCCCATGTAGCCCAGGACACAATAGAAGGCAATATCAGAGCCCTCATTACATTGAATGATGTGTGGGTCCATGTCTGGGAATGAGGGAGAAGTTCCCAGCCAGATGCCACAGAGAATCACTTAAATGTGAGAGCAGATGAGGACAACAGAGTTGGACACCCTAGAGTGTACCCACATCCTGATTCTACTCCCTGGCCTTGTTACTCTGAAGGCCAGAACCACCATGATGGTTTTTGCCAAAATAGAGGACGCAGCCACAGTGAAGACAACTCCAAAAGTGGTTTGTCTGAGGAGGCAGGTGGCTATAGTGGAATGGCCAATGAAAAGCAAGGAGCAGAGAAAACATAAGATGATGGAGATGAGGAGAGTGTAGCTGAGAGTCCAGTTGTTGGCCTTGCCAATGGGAGTATCTCAAAACTTTACAAAACCCCAGAAAACCAGAGCTGTCAGGAGAGAGAAGGCCACAGCTATCAATTCCAGAGTCATCCCCAAGAGTTCTGCAATATCCAAGAAGGTCACAAGCTTGGGGAGGCAGTGATCTCTGTCTTTATGTGGATACTCATCCTCTGGGCACTTCTCACAGTGGTCTGCATCTGGGGAGGAAAAGATTCGATTCAGATCCTGACTTCAGGAGTAGGTCATTCTCAACTGTGACTGATGCTAGTAACCTCCTCCCTGAGATTACCCCTCCCCCATATGCTCTGAATATGCCCATGGGGTACCATGCTGTTTACTTATTGTCTCCCCATTCAAGGGTGGGCTCCTTGAATGCAGGGACTATTTAAGGTGCTCTTTGTATCCCCCAGCGAGTAGCACAGAGCCTGGCACCAAGGAGACACTTGATAAATCCTACAGCCTCTTGTATGGTCTGCAAATGGTGCCCTACATATTGCTGCTGATGCTTGTATTGTGATTGGCATCATACATGACCCAAGACCAGAGCAAAATAAGCAAAGTGTCCCCGAATCAGCTCAGGCTGGGTAGTTGGGAGCTCATTTGGTATATACGGTAGAGTGTACTGTAATTTTTTCAGATGCTTCATCAACACAAAATGAAAATGAAGATCAGTGCTAATCCCCGAGGGACCACATTATGAATTTTCTACTGTCCACTCAGAGGAGGTCTTATATGGGCTTCCTGATTTTCTCTCTTACAATTTGGTTCTTATCTCAATCAAACATGGCTTCACTATCAAACATGACACTTCACCAGTTCAACATTTATTGATTATTTGTTTGGGGGTTTTTTACACCATACTAAGATTTCGTTAATATAGTATGATTTTTTCATGTCTTTGCTCTATCTTTTATAGTCGGATGGGAATCAAGAAGATTTGAGTTTCAATCTGCCCTCAGCCATTTACTCACCTAATGACATTGGACAAGTCATTTAACCTCAGTTGCTGTAAGATGGAGATAATACCACCTGTCATCTTGGGTAATTGTGAGCATCAATAAGGCAATATATGTAAAGTGCTTTCTGAGTTACAAATAAAAATATGAATGCTAGCTATTATAATTTACCAAAGCAAGCACAGAGGTGTCTGTTCTGCAAAGGATAGTTGGAGAGCAGTGACTCTTAACCTGGTGTCCACGAATCTCCAAATAGACTTGTGGGTGGGTTTCACAACACCCACAAATTTAGCAAAAAAAATCATTATTCATGGGGAGGAGCCAAGATGGCAGCAGAGAAGCTGCAAGGATCAGCAGCTCCTGCAAGGCCACCTTAAATACACATAAATCAACAAATTTTACAGCTCCAAAATCCACGGAACTGCAAAAAACACATCTCCCGCTGAAGGCAGTTCAGCAGGAGGGACCCATTGCAGCAGGTTTGGAGCCAAGGCCAGCCCAGCCCAAAAAACCACGGCCTGACCCCCGGGCAGTGGGGAGAAACCTAAGCGGCAGCCAGAGCCATTCTAGTGCTAAAGGCTAAAAAGTGAATCTGAACGAATTCAAGAGCTACAGAACCCATGGAGAGACTGAGCAAGGCAGATTCCCAGCCCAGGAAAGTGCCTACTTAGGTTGGGGTAAGAAGAACGCTGAGCACAAGGAAGCTGCGCCAGCATGGAGGAGAGAGCAGAGAAGAGTGGACGGAGAGAAAAAGCTCCAGCCAGGCAGACAGCAGACTCACCCAGCCTAAGAGGTTTCCAGCCAGCTCACCAGAGGACAGAGGATCATCCAACTGAGTAGGAAAAAACTCGGGTGCCATAACAGGGGCAGCAAGTTCTGTGGGGGAAATCTGGATGTTTAAACTTATACACCCATACTGCCAGAAGCCAAGATGGAGGAATAAAGTTAAGTGGCTCCTCTAAATCCCTCCCAGACCAAGAAAAGTCTGGAATTAAATGTTCTAATCAGAGTAAAAGCTGCAATCAGGGGAAGTGGCCCCAGCCTGGGGCAGGGTTGAGGAGAGCAGGGAGAAGATAGTATGGAATCTAAGCCCAGTAGGGTGGAGCCAGCAAGCCCTACCAAGAAAAGCCAATTTAGCACCACCCACCCAATCAGCAAACAACAGCTCTGCCTCAGGCCTTCAGCTGTAGCTGTCTCTGAACCTGCTTGAGCCCTAGCTCAGGGACACAGACTCTGAAACCCAAAGCAGCTAGACCACCTGACCCCAACAAGTTATTCTGTAAGCATCAGGGTAACTCAGGGGAATTACTGAGAGTCTTGGTATTGGCATTAGGCTACATACATACTCAGAGCTTACACCTACCAAGCCCCCGACTCCCAACCTGACAGTCTAAACACTCTGGCACCCCAGACTTGGATATCCACTCCAAATTCCAGGACAAAGGCACTCACAGTGGAGAAGAAGGAAACTACAAAGGTTAAGACCATCAAATCCTTTTATAGTGAGCAAGAACAAACAAATTCAGAAGGCAACAGGGACTCTGTATCCACACTGGAGACCACAGAAGAAAATGCAAATTGGTCTCAAGACTCCTTGGAGGATCTCAAAATAGATTTTTAAAATGAAATTAGAGAACTAGAAGATAAATTCAAATCTACAGTGTCCAAACTGGAAAAAAATCTCACTGAAGAAATCAAATCTTTGAAAAGCAAAACTGGAGTGCTAGAACAGGAGGTCCAAAATCTAACTGGAGAAAATGCCTCCCTAAAAATGAAAAACTGAAAATAAGTATAAGGAATTCCAAAAACTAGCTGAGGAAAATAAGTCACTGAAAATTAGAATCAGACAACTTGAAGCTAAGGACTCTATGATGCAACAAGAGTCAGTCAAACAAAGCATAAAGATTGAAAAATTGGAAGAAAGTGCAAAATATCTCACTCGAAAAACAACAGACCTGGAAAACAGGCCCAGGAGAGATAACATAAAAAGTATCGGCCTACCAGAAAATCATGATGAAAAAACTAGCCT
>JAQQSW010009630.1:0-13187 GCA_028646575.1 Pseudocheirus occidentalis
TTTTTTTTTTTTTGCTTTTTGTAGGGCAGTTGGGGTTAAGTGACTTGCCCAAGGTCACACGGCTAGTTTTTTGTGTTAAGTGTCTGAGGCTGGATTTGAACTCAGGTCCTCCTGATTCCAGGGCCAGTGCTCTATTCACTGCACCACCTAGCTGCCCCCACGTGCTATCATTTTTAATGATTCTCAGTAAAGATAAAATTAGCCTTACTTTAGTCTGAAGGAGTTCTAAGTTCTAAGACAAACTGGAAACTAAGACTGCTCAGGGCTGAACTGATCATTCCATTTTGTGGATAGGGATTTTTTAAGAGTACTGGGAACATAGTATAGTGCTAGGTTTAGAGTCCATAATAGCTGAGTTAACCACCTGCCTCAGATGTTTAACCCTCTTGTGTTCCCAGACAAGTCACTTAAACTACCCTCTAATTCTCAGGAAACTTCTAGTAAGTCATCAACTGATTACAATTTCAATCGTGATTTTCCCACTTGAAAATATAGGTATTTCACATATTCTTTTAAGGTGTACAGTGAAAAGACATCAGGTGCCTGGGTCCCTTAACATAATAACAGTGATAAGCAGGGATTCCCTAGTGACCCTGAATATTCAATACATTATGAGTTACGTAACATGTTAAGATAACAATATAAAGTTACAAATGAGTCTGTTAACCTTGAAAAAGAACAAACATATTTTTCTACCAATTTTACTCCTCCAGTCATTCTGGAACAGGAAATGGAACATCATATTCATTGTCAAGAGGATGACCATTCAAAGTAGATGAACCCAATATTCCTGCTCTCCCTTAATGCCAAAATACTGCTACATTAATTCAAAAGCTGTTACAAGTCAGGGACATTCCATTCACTTTGATGAAATATTAAACAAACTAGATAAATGGTCTGAATAATCCTAAGCTTTTTAAAAGGGAAAAATATGAACATCAAGCCTGAAAAAGCTGGAAAATAACTTAAATGCCACATCTTCTAAAAAGTAATGCATGTGAATAGTTCATTCAAGTCTTCTCTGGACACAATGTGCTGTGATATTCAATCACTGTAGTATGAAGAGGGAATGAATAACAAACTCTACATGGAGAGTCTAATTTCTTGATAACCAGATTTCTTCATAACCAGATTGGCAGATCAGCCAATATACAGCTCTTTGGAAGAGTTTAAGTATCTATATTGGGTTTTTTTTAAAAAAAATCTGTTTAAACACACACACACAAACACACACATCTACAACCAGAGCAGATGCTATTTGCTCACCTAATACAGATCAAAAATCATTATACATGAGTGTTGCTAATGGTGATTCAAAGTAATTCTTTGACACAGTGCATGTAAGTGTAATGCTGCTTGTTTATAAATGCACTATCAAAGTATATAAAAAGCCCAAGGGTATTTTTTTTCTCATCTATGCAGAAGGAAATCAAGGAAGCAAGGAGCAAAGGCAGACTCAGAGGAATTTCAAAGGATTACAGATTAAACATTGCTAAGCCCCAGAGGATAATGTGACAAGAACAAATCCTAGAGAAAAAAATGGAACTGAGAGAACTCAAGGCCAGACTAGGGAAACTTGCAAGTTATATTGATAACTAGGTGGAGAACTGAACTGACCTTTTCATTGCACTGCTTACATGTCATTATAATATAATTAACTGCTATTGAAATTCATTTCAAACACAATACAAGGCCATTTTGCTGCTTGTTTCACATCTATCTTTTTTAATAATTTGAACTGCTTTTAATGGTGTAGTAAGTCTGCACTGAAAGTGATTAAACTGTACTGATTAAGGAATTTGAATCAATGTTAAAATAAACAGCAACAAAAACACACAAATCCAGAGTTTTTGTTGAGTCTTATATTTGTATACTTGTTTCTATAATCCTGTCTTCATTCTCTCTCCCTTCTTCCTCTGATTTTTTTTTCTTTTTTGGAGGGCAGTTGGGGTTAAGTGACTTGCCCAAGGTCACACTGCTAGTTTTTGTGTTAAGTGTCTGAGACTGGATTTCAGCTCAGGTCCTCCTGACTCCAGGGCTGGTGCTCTATTCACTGTGCCACCTAGCCACCTCTCCCTCTGAATTTCAAAGTATGTATTTTTTTGTGTTAATAAGTTCTTTTCCATTCATAAACTGAGCTGTTATAACAAATTAGATAACCTCGTACAAGAACAGATTTGAACTTAAAACTATTTTTAAAGGAAATATCAGGCTATATTTTGAATTTAAGTAATGGTCTTTAAGAATATTAGCTCCCTGAGGATAGATGCAGGCATTTTCTCTATTTTTTACAATGAATGGAAAAGCTGATATATGATAGAAATGATAACGTTATGATATATAAATGTTAAATAACAGGGCCAAAATTAGTTTCCTTGTGTGTTGTCCATGAATATGTAGGTATGTTTATAAGAGAAATTGACCTTGATTCTTTACCTGTGTAATCAAGATATAACATATTTGGTATTCTGGTTTCATAATGAGTAGTGTCAAAATTTATAGAATCATTGATGTGCATATAGACAAATTTGGAGGAAATAGAATAGCTAACTTATCAGTTAGCTATGGATAAGGTAAGAATTTATGCATAAAGAATAAAGATAAAGAATTTATGGATATGGAAGAACTATAGATAAGGGAAGAATTTAGGACCAAATAAAATATAGAGAGCTTTACACAACATAAAATGAATCATTTTGATTAGGTAAAATTTTACAAACATTTATTCACAAACAAAACCAATCCAAATTAGAAGAAAAGCCAAAAACCTGGGGGGCAGGGAAGATTGAAAGGAAGTATCTCTGATAAAGGACTCATTTCTAAAATGTATAGAGAACTCAGTAAATTTGTAATAATACAAGTCATTTCTAATTGATAAATGGTCAAAAACATGAACAGGCAGTTTTCAGAAAGAGATCAAAACTATCTATAGTCATATGAGAAATGCTCTAAATAACTATTGATCAGAGAAAATGCAAATTAAAAATCTGTGATACAACCTTAAGCATATCAAATTAGCTAATATGACAGAAAAGGAAAATGACAAATATTAGAGGGATATGAAAAAGCTGGGACATTTTTGCACTGTGGGTAGAATTATGAATTGATTAAATTCTTCTGGAGAACAGTTTGTAACTATGCCTAAAGGACTATAAAGCTTCATACCTTTTGACCCAGCAATATCACTGCTAGGTTTATATCTCAAAGATATTTTTTAAAAATGGAAAAGAATATATTTATACATACATATATACATACATACACATATATGCACACACATATGTATATACATATTTCTGTGTGTATATATGTGCATGCATATATGCAAATATGTAGGGGAAGTATAGCCGTTCTTTTTGTGGTAGCTAAGAATTAAAAATTTAGGCTATGCTCCTCAATTGGGAAATGACTGAGTAACTTGAGAATTATGATCTGGTTTAATGGAGTATTATTATGATACAATAAATAACCAACAGACTGATTTCAGAAAACACATGTAAAAACTTACATGAATTAGCACAGAGAGAAGTGAGTGGAATCAGGAGAATATTGTACAGTAACACCAGCATCATACATTGAACAATTTTGAATGACTTAGCTACTCACAGCAGTATAATATATTTCCAAAGGACTCATTATGAAAAAAATGCTATCCACCTCTAGAGAAAGAACTGATGGCATCTAAATACAGACTAACGAAAGCCATTTTGCCAATTCTTTCCTTCCTTCCTTTCTTCTTTTTTTTCTTTCTTGGTTCTTTTCTTCCATCCTTCTTTCTTTCCTTCTTTCTTTCTGTCTTCCTTCTTGCCTTATTACTTCCTCCCCTCTCTCCCTTTCTTCCTCTCTTTATTTCTTTTTCAATTTTTTTCCATTAAATGACTGAAATGGAAATATTTTACATGATCAGACATGCATAACTTATATCAGATTGCTTATTGTTTCAGGGAGAAGTAGAGGAGAGGAAGTGGTTTAAAATTTGGAACTTGAAAGAAAAAAATGTTAAAAACATTTTTATGTAGTCAAGGTAAAATAGAATATCATTAAAAATATTTGGGGTGCCTAGGTGGCATAATGAATAGAGCACTGGCCCTGGAGTCAGGAGGACCTAAATTCAAATCTGACCTCAGACACTTAACAGTAAAAACCTAGCCATGTAACCTGGCTATATATTTGTGAAGTCAAAATTGAGTACAAGTTTTTCTAAATATGACTCTACGCATTCCAGCCAATGTTCCTATATCTGCTTTCTAGATAAAGATAAATAAAGCAAAAGAGATCAATATCCCTCTAAATTTCATTCCTCTTCCTCAAAGCTAGCCATGGAACAGGTTCAGGAAAAGGAACCTTTACTAGAAATGAAATCATTTAGCACTGAGGAATATGAATAGGAAGTAGAAGAAAAATAAGCCTTTATATCCCCAAACCCCATCTGAGTGTATCTCTTAGGTTTTTATACAAAGGGATCCCTAGGTTGATGCAGAGGAAGGAAGGAGGGGAGAAAATAAGGCCTTTGATCATTTCAAGTGCTAAAAGTTTACCCTTTTGCTACATAGAGGTATGATTTAGATGGGCTTATCATTGGGAGGGTAAGCCAGGTAGGTGAAAACTCATTTTTTTTGCCCCTGGAATCAGCTCAGGAGTCCTAATTCTATTGCTCTTTTACCCTTTAATTCATCATTGATTATAGATGGATTCTTATGATTTTCAATTCCTTCTCAGATCACTGACTTGTCGTGGTGAAGGGGTTTATGTAACTCAATGAAACTATGAACTAGGTCGGGCAGAATTAACCCAAACATGTCATAGTAATGAGTTCTGACAAAAAAAGTGTTACACTGGAGAAGGAAGTGGCAAACAATCTAATATCTTTGCTAATAAATCCCCATGGACAATATTAAAGTGATAAAATATGAAACACTGGAAAATGAACCCCTTGGATCAGGAGATGTCCAAAATGCTCCTGGAGAATAGCAAAGGACAAAAACAAGCAATTCTTGTTCTAATGAAGTGGCAGGATCAAAACCAAAAGAAAGTTCAGTTGTAGATGTAGCTGGTGACATAAAGAAAGCCTAATGCTGTAAGGATCAATATTGCATAGAAACCTGGAATGTAAAAGCTATTAATCAAAGTAAATTGGATGTAGTAAAATAGAAGGAAAGATTACAAATTACCATCTCAAGTGTCAGTGAACTTAAATGAATAGCAATGAGTGAATATAGTTCAACTAATTGTTGTGTGTATAACTGTGGGCAAGAAACCCTTGAAGGAATGTAATAGTCCTCATACTCAATGAAAGGATGAGAAAAGTAGCACTGGAGTAGAATCTGAAAAATGACTGAATGTATTTGTTAGAATCCAAGGCAAAGCACTCAGCATCACCATGATAAAAGACTATGCTCCAATCACAGGGTGCCAAAGAGGCTCTATGAAGACCTATATCATCTTCTACAAATTAACACCAAAAATGCAACATTAATAGCAGGTATTAGAATGCTAAATGTGGAAATTAGTAGATAATTGGAGTAACAGGTAAATTTAGCCTATTTGGAGTATAAAATGAAGCAGGGTAAAGATTAATGGTGTTTTGTCAAAATAATTCACTAACTGGGGGTTGGAGTAAAGATGGCAGCATAGAAGCAGGAAAACTCTGTGAGTCCCCCCATAACCACCTCAAACACCTATCAAATATGATTCTAAACAAATTTTAGAGCTACAGAACCCAGAAAGTGACAGAGAAACAAAGCGCCCACTGAAGGCAGCCCAGCAGGCAGACAGGAAGGGTTCATCACAGCAGGCTGAGAGCCAAGACCAGCCCCTCACAAACCCATGCTTTTAGCCCCCAAATAGTCAGGAGCAGCAGCCCCTGGAACATTTGGGAGAGTGTATCACCAGCATCTGTAGCAGTTTCAAGAATCATCAACCTATAAATGCCAAAGACAAAGTAAAAGGTCAGTGGAACTCAGTTGGATTTTTTTTTGGGAGGGGCAGAGGAATGAGTCCAGCCCTCTGCCCCCAAAGCCAGGAGCAGCTGAAGCAGTGGTCCTGCAGCTGCCTCCATGTGGCTGCTTCAGAGCCCCTGGCCTGCAGATTGCAGGGTGGCCAAGAAACCCTTAAGAGACTAAGTGCTCTTCCCTTAAGCTGCCTGAATCTGGATCATGGGCTTGAGTGGTGGTCATGAGGTATGTGACCAGTGAGCCAGACTTGGTAGGGGCTATAGAGATCACAGCTTCCTAACAGCTCCAGCAGCTGCAAAAACCCCAGCAATTTGGGAAAATTGGGACAAAAACTCTCCCCTCTGGAAGCAGAGTTATACTGTGGCAAAGAGCTCAGAAGTCAAGTAATTGACTGGGAACTTGAGCAGGCAAAGGAAGCAAAGCAAGCACAGCCATCCAACTTTAGATGTCTTTTTGTGGGACAAAACAGATAAAAACGTGGAACAGGAGGAACACAGTCAGAACTCCTATACCAAAAGCTTCTAAGAAAATTATGAGCTGGTTATAGGCCATGGAGGAGTTTAAGAGGTCTTTTGAAAACCAAATAAGAGAAGTGGAGGAAAAAATGGGGAAGGAAATGAGAATGTTGCAAGAAAATTATGGAAAGAGAGTCAACAGCCTGCTAAAGGAGACAAAAAAATTTATGAAGAAAATACCACTTTAAAAAATAGACTAACTCAATTGGGAAAAGAGGCCCAAAAAGCAAATGCAGAGAAGAATGCCTTAAAAGGCTGAATTGGAAAGATGGATAAGGGATTGCAAAATCTCACTGAAGAGAATAATTCCTTCAAATTTAGATTGGAACAAATAGAAGCTAACGACTTTATGAGAAATCAAGATACTCTAAAAGAGATCCAAACAAATGAAAAAATAGACAGAAATGTGTAATGTCTCATTGGAAAAAACCACCGACATGGAAAATAGATCCAGGAGAGATCATTTAAAACTTATTGGACTCCCTGAAAGCCATGATCAAAAAATAACCTAAAAATTATCCTTCAAGATATTCTCAAGGAAAATTGTCCTGATATTCTAGAACCAGAGGGAAAAATAGAAATTGAAAGAATTCACCAATCACATCTTGAAAAAAATCCCCAAAAGAAAACTCCAGGAAATATCATGGCCAAATTCCAGAGTTCCCAGGCGAAGGAGAAAATATTACAAGCAGTCAGGAAGAAATAATTTGAGTGTTGTGGAAACACAATGAGGATAACACAAGATCTGGATATGATATTCCAGAAGTCAAAGGAGCTAGGATTAAAACCAAGAATCACCTACTGAGTAAGACTGAGTGTAATACTTCAGGGGGAAAAATGGTCATTCTGTAAAATAGAGAGGTTTCAAGTCTTCTTAATGAAAAAACCAGAGCTGAACAGAAAATTTGGCTTTCAAATACAATGAGCAAGAGAAAGCAACTATTTAAGAGAAATCAGAAGGGACTTAATAAAGTTGAACTATTTACATTGATACATGGAAAAAATGATCGTTGTAAATCATGAGGCATTTCTCAGTATGAGGATATTTGAATGGAATATATGCGTGTATATGTGTATATGTATATATGCACATACATACACATATGTATGTATAGGATGGTGTATGTGTGTATAAATACATATAAGATTGTGTGTATATGTGTGTACATATATACATGGACAGAGGGCACAGGATCAGTTGAATAGGAAGAGATGGTATCCAAAAAAAAAAATTAAGAAGTGAGAGGAATATAATGGGAGGAGAAGGGGAAAGATAGAATAGGGTACATTATCTCATATGACAGAGGCAAGACAAAACAGTTATGATGGAGGGGAAGAGCAGGAAAGTGAAAGTGAATGGGTCAATATTATTCTCTTTGAATTTGGTTTAAGGAGGGAATAACATACTCACTCAATTGGTATCTTACCCTAAAGGAAAGTAGGAGGGAAGGGGAGGGGGGGGTGGGAGTGAAAGAAAGGAGGGCAGATTAGGTGAGAGTGTAGTTAGAAACAAACACTTTTGAAAAGGAAAGGGGTCAAAGTAGAAAGCAGAATAAGTTGGGTGTGGGATTAGATGGAGGGGCATAAAGTTAGTTTTTCTCAATATAACTACTACAGAAACATTTTGTGTAACTACACATGTACAACCTACATTGAGTTGCTTGTCTTCTCAGTAGGGGTGGGTAAGTAGGGAAAAAGGGAAAGAATCTGGTAATACAAGTTTTAAAACTAAATGTTAAAAAGTATTATATGCAACTGGGAAACAAGATACACAGGCACTGGGCTATAGAAATCCATCTTGCCCTACTAGAAAGTTTTGGGGGAATGGACAGATTGGAGGAAGGCTTGATATCTTGGGGTGCAGTAGAAAGAGGGAAAAAATTTGTGACATAATCTTGTAGAAATGAAGGTTGAAAACTAAAGATAAGTAAATAAAAGATTATTTTTTTAATGATAGAGCAAAACAAATCTCTAGTCCAATACAAACTAGAAGGTCAAGAGGAAGGGAATCTCACATCAGGTTGGGAGCTGAGCACGGTCCAGGTTGGGCTGTACCAGTATAGACAGGGCTGAAAGCTGGCATCAAGGGACTGAATTACTGGCAATTTCCAGACTTCTCAACCCCAAAACATCAAGGACAACTGGAAAGGTCAGTAGAAAAATCTCGTTGGGCCTAAGTGAGAGAGGAGCACGTTCCAGCCGCAGGCTTATGGTGGAAGAGGGCGTGGCAGAGCCTGCAGCAATTGTAGCAGCAGAAGCAGCAGCTGGAGCTCTGGCCCATAGACAGTGTGGGGATGGAGCAATTAATTGGAAGGGTACTGCGGGATCTTTGCCTGTAGTGAGGTGGGATTTTCTTCCTTTTCCCTGCATAGACAGATGAGAAAGAGAGAGAGAGAGAGAGAGAGAGAGAGAGAGAGAGAGAGAGAGAGAGAGAGAGAGAGAGACAGATGGACAGACAGATGGAGCACAGGGCAAATTGAATAGGAAGAGATGATATCTAAAAAAATAAGATTACAGGGTGAGAAAGGAATATACTGGGATAAGGAGAAAAGGAGAACTAGAAAGGGGTAAACTATCTTTCATGAAAGAGGCAAGAAAAAGCTTTTAAAATGGAGGGTTAGAGGGAGGAGGCAAAAGGGTATGATGCTCTCACCAGATTTGTTTGAAGGAGGGAATAATATAAACACTCAATTAGGTATGAAAATCTATCTTACTCCATAGGAAAGTAGAACGAAAGGGGAAAATGGGGGTAGGGATAGAAGGGAGAGCAAAGGAGAGGAGGGAGCTAATCCAAAGCAAACACTTTTCAAAGCAAATACTTTTGAGGAGGTACAGGGCCAAAGGAAAGAATGGAATGAATGGGGTACTGGATAGACTGGAAGAAAATATAGTCTTTCATAATGTGACAATTGTGGAAATGTTTTACATGACTATACATGTATAATCTATTTTCAATTTTTTTGTGAGTTGTGGGTAGAGAGAGAGGAAGGGAGAGGATTTGGAACTTAAAGTTTCACAAATGAATCTTAAAAATTGTTTTTACGTGCAACTAGGAAATACGCCATAAAGGCAAAATGGTATGAAAATATATCTTGCCCTATAAGAAAATAAAGGGAAAGAAGATAGGAGAAGGGAGGGGGGATATAATAAAAGGCAGGGCAGACTAGGGAAGAGGTAACCAGAATGCATGCCATCTTGGCGTGGGGGGGGGGAGTGATTGGGAGAAAATGTGGAAGTCGAAATTTTATGGAATTGAATGTTGTAAGCCAATCAACAGTAGGTTCTTAAAAGGATGCTACTATGAACAGCTTTTAAGATTTGAATTACACAGTATTAGCAAACACTCTCTTTATTCCATTACAAATCAAGATTCAGTACAATATTCACAGTTAAATATTATATCACAATATTTAACACAGTATTTACAGAAAGTCACAATATTTAGAACAAGCAACAAAAGAAGTACCTGGTTTCCCTAAGGGGGAAACCAACTTAATACTTAATGAACAAAAGAAGAAACACTTAAAGATTCAATCAATCAATTAACAAAAGGAATCACCTAGTTTCCCTAATCTGGGGTTGATTCAATCAACAATTCACAATATACTGATGTTACACTCATGGGGCAACCATCAACTTTAGTTTCCAAATAAAGTTCTTAGAAAACAACACACACTTTCCACCCCTTCATTTCCAACTAACCTCAGTTTACTCCAAGAGGAGGGCTTTTCTTCATTTTGACTCTGGGTAATCTCTCTGATTCCCTGGATCCTCTTCCCTGGTCCCAGCTCCCTCCTGAGTCTGCCAAACAATCACCTGGATTCAGGAGAAGAAAGCTGGCAGGTCCCGTCCAGTCCTCAAAGAAAAACAGCTCCCAGGTCCTTGTCCTCAGCAAACATCAGTTTAGTCCAAGGGGAGGCCTTTTCTTCATTTTGACTCTGGGTGGTCTAATTCCCTGGATCTTCTTCCCTCGACCCAGCTCTCTCCTGAATCTGACAGACAATCACCTAGATTCAGGAGCTGAAAGCTGCCAAGCTTTTGTCCAGTCCTCAGAGATGAACAGCTCCCAGGTCCTTGTCCAGTCCTCAGGGCAATTCCTGGCACACACTAAAGTTCACAGGGTTTAGCACACCTCTAACCGTTCAGGATTTCTCTTGCCTGGAACTCAAGGATCAGCCAGGCCACCAACAAACAAAGTTCCATCATGTTCATGTCTTCAGTCAGCTTTCAGATACTGGGAGAGGAACACTCTCTCTCTCCCTCTCAGCTGACTTCAGTCTTCATGAATCTTCCTTCACTGAGGAGCCAATTCCAAATTCTCCCTTTGTCTCTCTAAAATACTTCCTTATATACAGCACTGTCCTCTTGTCTTGACCAATAGCCTTCTCCCAAGTCAACAGGGGAGTGTCTCAGCCAATAGCTGTCTCCCAAGTCAACAGGGGAATTCACACCTTTTCACCAATGGAGGAGTTCTACCTTCTATACTTAGCCCTAAGTTACTAGGTGCTACTTAGCCCTAAGTATCTAATGAACTGATTACTATTACAAATGTTGAAAACTAAAAATCAATTAAAAATAGAAAAGAAAAGGAAAATCAGAGAAAAAAAACAGATATGCACCAAATGGTATAGCAACCAAATTCTTAGAGAAGTTAAGGGAGTTACAGGAAGAAATTGACAGAAAAACTATACAAGTGGGGGATCTCAACCCCTCTTTATCTGAAGCAGATAAATCTAACCACAAAACATACAAGGACAAAGTTAGGGAGAACAAACTTTTTAAAAGTTAGATATGACAGGCATCTGGAGAAAACTGAATAGGGATAGAAAGGAATAGACCTTTTTTTGTGAATAGTACATGGCACCTATGCAAAAACTGACCATCTCTTAGAGCATAAAAATCTCACAGTCCAGTGTGGAAAGGTAGAAATATTAATATTTCAGAACACGATGCAATAAAAATTATATGTAATAAAGGGCCATCGAAAGATAGAGTAAAAAACAATTGGAAACTAATTAATCTAATCCTCAAGAATGAGTGGCTCAAACAACAAATCAAAGAAACAATCAATATCTTCATTCAAGAGAATGACAACCATGGTACAACATACCAAAACTTAAAGGATACAGGAAAAGCAGTTCTTAGGGGAAATATTACATCTTTAATAAAATAGAGAAAGAGGAGAGCAATGAATTGGAATGCAAATTATAAAGCTAGAAGAAGAACAAATTAAATATTCTCAGTTAAATAACAATACAGAAATACTGAAAACCAAAGTAGAGATTAATAAAATTGAGAGGAAAAACTATTGAATAAACAAATAAAATTAAGACTAGGTTTTATGAAAAAAAACACGATAAAATAGGAGAATCATTTTTAAAAAGAAAGAAGGAAACCAAATTACCAGTATCAAAAAAGGAATCTACCTCCAATAAAAAGGATATTAAAACAATAATTGGAAGCTATTTTGCCCAACTGTATTTAGAACACTTAGAAAAAGTGAAGAGTCCTACCAAATTCTTTTGAAGATAAAAATATGTACTTATATCTAAATCAGAAAGATTAGAAACGGAGGAAGAAAAATTATAGGTGAATTCCCATAATAAATGTTAATAGAAAAATTTTAAATAAAATATTAGCACAAGTATTACAGCAACTTATCATGAAAATACTACAGCAAGATCAGGTAGGATTTATTCTAGGAATGCAAGGATGGTTCTATACTGGGAAAACTATCAACATAATTGATCATACCACCAACAACAACAACAACAAACCCTAACAAAAGGCTTATGATTATCTTAATAGATACAGAAAAATATTTTTGACAAGATACTATACCAATTAGAGAGCATAGGAATAAATGGAGTCTTCCATAAAATGACAAACAGCTAATATATTAATATTATAATAATTCTACTCCATTCTTATGAACTTAACTATTGTTTTGAATTTCATCCTATAGTTATTGCCATTTTTTTAAATTTAACTTAACTGAACTACCTATCATTGCTTTGTCACACTCAAGATTGTCTCTTATAATTTTAGGCCAGAAGTGAATTTTATCTTAAATTGCTTTTATAATGTTGTAGGACATGACATACATAGACATGACATTCCCAATAGTGAATATTGGGAACTGGAAACATAAAGACCCAGACTCCAGTCCAGACTCTAATTTAGGATCATAGGATCCTAAATTCTAAATTAGAAGGCACCTTAGAGGCCACTGAGCCCAAACTCTTCAGTTAACAGAGAAGGAAGCTGAGGCAAAGAGAGATGAAGAAGAGACTTACCCACAGACACAAAGCTAGTAAGTATCTGAGTCAGAACCCCAATTTTGAATCCGTATTTTTTTGGCTCCAAGAACAGCTGCGTGATAAACTTTCATTATTTCAGGAAACTCTTTTTTTAAAATTTCTCACTTCTTTTTATATTAATTCATTTTATTTTTAGTTTACAATGTATAGTTCCACAAGATTTTTAGTTTAAAATTTTCTCCCCCTCCTACTTCAACCTCTTCCCCAAGAGGGTGTGTAATCTGATACCTGCTCATCATTTCTAATAGCACAATAATACTCCATTTCATTCATAAACCACAACTTATTCAGACATTCCCCAGTTGATGAGCATCCCCTTAATTCCCAGGTCTTGTCTGCCAGAAAAAGAGCTGCTATAAATATTTTTGTACATACCTATCCTTTTTACTATTTGTATG
>JAQQSW010009631.1:0-13187 GCA_028646575.1 Pseudocheirus occidentalis
GAGCTGGAAACAGCCCCCGGCGGCGAGGGTGGCGGGGCTGGGGAGGGGGCCGAGGGGCAGCCGGCGGGCCGGTCCGTTCCGCTCCGGGGCGGTGGTAAGGGGGGGGGGGTTGGGAAGGGGGGAGGGTAGGTACCTCATAGAGCTCTTCGGAAGCCATGGTGGGCGGCCAGGCGGGAGTCCCCGGGCGGAGTTGAGGGAGGGAAGAGGGGTTGGGGTCGGGGTCGGGGGGAGAGGAGGGGGCCGGGGCCGCCGCCGCCGGGCTGCCGACACTTTGTTTCAGTTGGGTCCCTGTGTGGCCTCCGCTTCCTCCTCCTCCTCCTCCTCCTCCTCCTCCTCCCCGCTGCCCGGGAGCTCAGGACGAGCCTCTCGCACTCCAATGCCAGTGCGGGGCTGGCGGCGGCGGCGGCGCTGCTGGGGCTGTGCGCAAGAGCAGCTGCGCAACTCGCCCTCCTCGCCCCCTCGGCTCCCTCACTCCCCGGCGGCCCGGCTCCGACTCATAGCTCTCTCGACGCGGGGCTGAGTGTGGGGCGGCTGCTGCTGCCGCCGCGGCTGCTGAAGCTGCTGTTGCCGCCGCGGCTGTCGGCTGCTGCTGCTGCTGCACGGTGGCGGCGGCGGGTGGCTCCCCGGCTCCCCCTCTCCGGTGTAGTGCAAAAAGCTTCCTACTTCGACCAAAAAAAAAAAAAAAAAAAAAAAAAAAAAAAACCCTGCCCCGGCTACTGAGCATGCCCAGTGCGACCGCCCGAGCCACAGCGGAGTTCGAGGGTGGGGAATTCCACTTCTCCGGGTTTTCGGGGCCACCACGAGGGGAGGGGGAGGGGGTAAGAGCGGAGGGGGGGAGGAGAAGTGGGGAGGGGAGGGGAGGGGGCGGTGGTGGGAGCGGGAGCCGAGCCTCGGGTTCAGCTCTGGGACGGAACCCGAACGGGAGCAAGCTGTGCACGGAAGGGGAGGAGCCGAAGGGGAACGGTGGGAGGAGCCCCCCGGGAAAGTATCTCGCACACCCCGTCTGACTTTACCTAGGTCGGATTCGCATAGGGTCGAGCTTCTTTCCGCCAGGGGTGGGGGTCGCGCGACCCTGAGGTTCTCGAAGTTGGCCACTTTGGAGCAGGAGCACGGGAAAAAAAGAGCAGACTGTGTTTCGGGATGACTGAGAAAGAAGTTGGGGGGGGGGGATTTAAAGTAGAGAGGAGGGGGGATGCCGTGCAAAGTGGGCATCTCCAGACATGGAGTTGAGACAGGAGCCTTTGGAGAGGGTCTGGCCAAGGCTTAGGGAGGACTCTACGGTCTTCTTGGAGGGGGACTATTTTCTTTCCCCGGGACTCCGGGCTAGAGATCCCAATGGAGACACGTTTCTGTGCGATGGACAAGGCTAGCCACGAACGATTCTGGGGTGGGACGTTGCCTATTGCAACACCTTTGGTGTAACAATAAATGGGAGAATCCTCTCCAAACGCGATCATGACCAGTACCTGCCACTCCCTCCTCCCCTCCTTTTCCTTTCCCTTCCCCACTCGCAGGCCAATGTGACCTCTAGAACAGCTCCCACTCAACTGAGCCCCCAAGGTCTCGTGGATCCTCCACTGTGGAGAAGAGAGAAAAAGAGGAAGAGTGTGGGCAGCAGAAGACTTCCCAGGGCTCCGGGGGTCCCGGCTCAAAGTAGCCCAAACTCAGCCCGACCCTCCGCCTTGGTCCCAAGGATGCCCACGAGGGGCCGCCCGGCGGGAAACAGCCCCCCTCGAGGGCATCGAATGAAGTCTGAGAGGCACTGGTGGGACTCGGAACGCAGCCTCTCCCTCGGACGTTCCCCTAAGTGCCCCAGCCCTTCCCGTGCCTGGTCGCAGGGTTGAACCCACCGCTCTACCCACGTCCCTCCTCCGTCCCAATTTCTCATTCGGCGGTTCGTAAAACCCGGAGCGAAATGGATTCGACACACCGAAACTCCATGTGGCGCTTGCAGCTAGACTGGGCATGCTCCAGAAGGGAGAGCAGGTTTTTTTGGTTATAAGCGGGGGAATTGCAGTGGGTCGTAATAGAAGGCAGAGACAACTGCTGTCACTTACTTCCATGCCCATCAGACTCCTTTCCACCCCACAGCGGCTTCCCTTTTTCGAGATACAACCCTTAGGAAGTTGATAGGTAAGAAAGTACCAACACAAAGAAGAGTAGCCTACACAAAGTCATCTTTCCATGGAAAGTGGCAGTGGTGGTTCCCCATGTAGAGAAAGATAGCAGCAGCAGCAGCCTGATGGCCACACTCCAAATTAATAACTAGGTTAAGATAGATTTGTCCAGCCATACAAATCCTGGACTGCTATGTTGCCAAATAATCATGCTATGACTTCCTACTCTCGGTCATGTGCTCTTCCCCACTCTCCATTATCTAAATTCTACTCTTCCATGAAGGCCAAGCTCCGGTCTGGAAGGAGGATTAGTGGGTGAGATTCCGAGATGCAAGGGACATTATTGATCACTTGGTCCAACCCTCTCCTTTTTCAGAGGAAATCCAGGCCCAGAGTTTACCTGACTTGGCCAAGTCGTCCAAGTCCAGATCTGATTCCAATACAACACAGTGCTCAAGCAGTAGAACGTACTAGAGCACACACTGATTGCAAATCAATTTATGTAGGCCAAGTCGCTTAATCTTCAAAACAGATCTTTAAGATAATAGTTGTTACCATCATCCTCATTTCACAGAGGAGGAAACTGATGCTTGGAGGAATAAAGTGACTTTCTTAAGGTCTCACATCTAGTCAGGATTTGAACCCATCTTTCTCCCACTTGTCCCATATGCCACATTGCCTCTATCAGAAAACCTTCATTTGTTGCCAACAGCCCACACTGAAAACTTTGTCCTTGGAACTCCTCTAGTCGATGCGAATTATTTTGCAGCCTTATAGTGTATTAAAAGATACTGTGTTCCCAACTAGACTGTAAGCACAATGAGGACAAGGCTTCAGGCATTTTGTATTCCTAGCACAGTGCCTGATCTAGATTTGCTTGTAGTGACAATCATCAAAACCTACTTACATTCACACATGCAAAAAATAACGGGAAAAATCCTTATCTACCAACAGTTTACAGTACCAATTATAGAAATGGCCAGGAAGGGTTAACAGAATGACAGAGAAAAATCTACCTACTTCACAGAGATACTGTGAGGCAAATTCTTTGTAAACTAAGCCTTAAATAGATATTAGTATCTCATATTTAAAACCTGCATGCATAGATAGATAAATATACTCTCAGTCCTCAGACAAAAACCTTGATCTTTTCAATGAACAATAAATAGAATTTATTAGGTACTCACAATGACATCCAAGCTTAAGTTTGTAAAAGTTCTAGGAATCATCCTTCACTTAAGGACCTCCATAATTAAATTACTCATCAAGGAAGACAAAAATTAAAGAAACTGATGTGGCACAGGGAAAGAAAGAACACTGGTTCTAGGGTCGTAGGAGTTGGGCTTAACATCAAAGCTGTACTTATTACTCAACACTTTAAGCAAGTCACTTAACTGGGCTCTCATCTAGAAAATTAGTTGAATGTGCTAGCTAAATGGTCACAAAATTCTAAGTCCTATAACTATACATTTAATGTACACAAGGTAAATATATTTAATTTGTCTTTAATGAGGAAAAAACATTATATCCTCGTTGTTTAAATGGCCGTAGTAAATTATCAAATATATCGACAATCAACAAGCATTAACCAAGGGCTTACTATAAGCCAAACATTGTGCTAGGTGCTGGGGATACAAATTCAAAATCAAGACAAAAATATGAAACTCTCATGTGTGCTGACAGCACTGTAGTAGTGGCACTGCATTTGTGTACCAAATGTTTTAATTCTGAAAGACTGCATCCTTTATGACTGATGGAGCCCTAATCGCGTCTCAGGTGCACAGCTGGTGAATTAAACCAGTGTATCTTTTTGTCTTCATCTGTGTCTACTTGCCTTCTTCTACCCATTAGTCTCACTGTTAATAGCATAGGCAGAGGAATGGAGGATGGGATGTTAAAACAGCAACTGAGCTATGAACCACGTTTTTGAGAGTCCCCTTTCTGCTACCCTCTTTCCCCCTCCTTTCCACTTCACTTGAAAGCTCTAGTTACTTCTTTCCAATTGGAAGTCCTCCAGCTCATTAAATGTGACTTTTTTAAAAATCAAATTCAGTTTTCTTCTCTCTCTTTTCACATAAGCAGTAAGGCCGTGAACATATTTACATTAGCTTATGTAGTGGTTTGGAATGCATACTTCCTTTTGTGAAATAATGACGTTTTTACAAGGGTTCTGCTGACCACATACACTGGGTGCTACAAAAGCATTCACTTTCTCAGTGAGTTGAAGTTAGAAATATGATGAAGTCCCTTCTATACTTCAGGGAAATTTCTTTGTTATACTGTACCTTGAATGCATGCCAGAAACAACCTCCTGAATCATCCCAAGTTTTTACCTTACTTCTTAAGTAGTTAGCCCTAAAGCTACAGTACAGCACACATGGCAATATCAGATTATTACCAGAAATGTTGGTCCTTACCTGCCGTAAATGTCATAGGGCACCATCCGTTCTTGAACTTTTCCTTGGTGGATACCTGAGGACAGCCAGACTAGTAACACATAAAATGAATTTTTATGAAATGCTCTCATAGATCTTGATTCGAAGAGCTCCACGATTTCAAAAGGACAAAGATTAAATGCTTTTCTTCAGTCTTCTTCCTTTACTACCTTCAGTCTTAAAAAGAGACCCTAGAAGTTTCCCAATTCTCCCTAGAATCTACATTTCATCTGCATTTGAATCCTAAGTAAGTACCACCTGACTAGAGTAGGGGGTGGGATGCAAAAAAAACCTGGAAGAAA
Source organism: Pseudocheirus occidentalis (assembly GCA_028646575.1). Taxonomy (NCBI): domain Eukaryota; kingdom Metazoa; phylum Chordata; class Mammalia; order Diprotodontia; family Pseudocheiridae; genus Pseudocheirus; species Pseudocheirus occidentalis. The sequence goes on from JAQQSW010009631.1 coordinate 4,855, forward strand.
CGAAGAATCCAAGTGGTTTATACTTTGGCCCTGAGGAAAAGAACTTCTGCATACTTGAAGTCACTTTTTTTTTTAATGAAGGTATTTATTACTTTTCAATCTTACAGAAAGCTTAGTTGGGATAATGTTTCTGGACTAGTCAGGGCTACCCTCCCCAAACGCTGGATTTAATACTGTGATGAAGTATTCTTCATCTTGTTTGGCCTGGAGGTGGGAGTGGAATAAGGTAAAAATTTTACAGAGAAAAAAAACAAAACCTTAAACCTGAAAGCTTGCTGGGATTTCAACCTCTGGCTCACTTACAAGACAGGGTTTAGGGAGGTGGAACTAGATGAACTCAGAGGTACCATCTGGCTCTAAAATGTCATAATTCTAAGTCTAAATAAATAGAAAAATCCTCAACAGAACCAGTCATAAAACAAACTCATGTTGGTTTCCTAAGGTCTTCATCGTGCCCAAAGCTTCCAATCTCCTTTGACTAAATGCTGGCGTTGCACACCAGCTGCCATTTCCTATTCTGGCTAATCAGGAATGTCTGATTTCCAGCTTCAGCTGCTGCTTCCCTTCCTGGCCCAATTGTTAATTGCCCCCATCTCAACTGGCAGCCTCTCCCAGACTGAATCCATCTCTGGTTCCAGATATCATTTCTCTCTTTCAAATAGAATTCTTAATATCTAAATGCAGCTGCCACAGTTCACCCACCCTTTCTCTCCACTCCCTATCCCCAGTCAAGCCCTATTATTTGGCTTCTTCCTCCTTCTTGGTTGAGCCATAGGACTGATACCATTAATTTCATTCTTAAGTCTAATTCTCTTCCTTAAGCAAATCCAGCACTTAGATATCATTCAGATTTGTGCTATTAGCTGACTCTGAAAGTTTACATATACTTAGTGTACTTTTTTCCTAGCAACTGAAAAAAATCAGTGGTTGTCCTACATCATTATAGGACTGATTGTTCAAAAAGGGAGAAGTTTTGTTGTTTTTTCCATTTATTTACAAATGCATTACAACCTTTCTGTAAGGAGAAGGAAAAAAATATGATATATAGCTAACTATCAAGGAATAATTCAAAATGGCCTCTATAGTTCAAGTCATAGTAGCCCAATAACTTATTTTAGAATTCTGAAAATCTATGTTACTCTGCTATCATTGATTAATAGGTGTGAAAATCACTTAAATAATACTATTGGACTTTATACTTGTCTGTAGAGACAGAGACAAAATGAATAAAACCTCTGTCCCCAGTACATTACTTCTCTATCATAATTCTTGACCTACACACTCTCAGTACATTGTCCTTGTAAAAATGAAAGTAGCACCAATGAACTATGATATACAATTGGGCCAGGTGATGAATGTGACTATGGTTAGAATGAAGAAGAGTTCACTTGTGGATGGGCAGGAGCCAAGAATAAGATGTAGGACAGAATAGAATCTACAAGTAGATACGGTTTTGGAACCAAGCTCAAGAACAGATTTCCAGCTCAAGAACAGATATTGAAATGGAAAGCAGAACTCTAGTCTAGCAAAAATGTTGTAGTTTTGAAATTAGGTCTCGCTGTTTTAATTTTTTTTATTAATGCACGATCTTCCCAAGGGTAGATTAGAAACACTTGCTAAGCAGAATTCTGCTAAAATCCAAAGTAAAAGTAAAAAAGAAGCTAAAGTCATACCAAAAAAAAAATCAATTAATGAATAAATATTTATAAGCACTTATTATATGCCAAAAAGAGGCAAAAGCCAGTCTCAACCCTCAAAAATCTCAGGTGATATAGATAACCCCCTCCATAATGTAATTTTTTACTGAACAGTAAAACCTTATTCATTTGGTCTAATTTGAGGAAATACTGGTTTGAATTAGCAAAGATTAAATTATAAAAAATTTTTGGGGAAATCCAGGGGATTTGTTTTTGCTTTACTTTTATTTCCAAACATACTCAGTAACTTGAATTAAGTTAACAAAATATTAACTAGTATTAAGTTTCATCAAGGACCAGCTCTAATAAAATATATATATATATAATCATTTACAAAGAGAATGTAATTTATAGTTAGGTGGCTCTTCAAAGCAGTTTGTTCTCTTTAGTTTAATCACAGAATTTCAGAGTTGGAAGGGACCTCAGAAACTATCTAGTCCAGCCTTGACTTGAACAAGAAGACCCTCAACAACATGCCCCACAAGTGGACATCCAGCTTTTGTTTGTTGACCTCTAGAGAGAGGCAATCCACTTCCTCCAGAGATAGCTCATTCTATTTTAGTAGAATTCTCTTTTTTTAGGGAGTTTCTACATTCAATCATATGGAAGTCTGCCTTTCTGTAATTTCCACCCATTACTCCTCCTTCTGCCCTCTGGGTCCAAGAAGAATAAAACTCTTTAAAATACTAGAAGACAATTATCATTGCTCGTAAGATTTCTCCTTTATAGGCTAAACATTACCTGTTCCTTGCTCTTATAACTGGATTGCTTATTTTCCTGGGAAATATTTTCTTCATAGATAGTAAATATAAAGGCATGTTTTAAGTCCAGAATCTCCCTGAATTATACTTTTTAAAGTAACAATAAGACGTTGCAGTATATATCTCAGGCCTATAAATTTGATGTCAAAAGATAGACTGAAATATTCCTTAGATAAAGTGACCTCTCTGCCCCAATAAAAAATAATATCATGTTAAAATAGTATCACCTTTTAAAACTAGAAGGAACCCAAGACAGCATCTAATCAAATTCTTTAGTTTCTTTTCAGAGATAGCCTTTGTTTTTACTTTACCTTCATTTCTGAATTTAATCTCTTTTACCTCCACTAACTAGGGGTCTGTCCCTTGAAACAAAAAATAAAAAAAGGAAGAAAAACAGCAGGTTAGCAAAACCAACAACCCATTCATCAAAACTGATACTATATGAAGTATTCCATACCCATAATTCCCCATCTCTACAATTCAGGAAGATGATACATTTTCTGAAGTTTTCTTCAGGGAAGAGGCTAAGGGAAGAAGGAGAGAAGAGGGAATAAGCATTTAATATTTACTAATAAGTAAGCATTTATTTATACTATATGTAAGAGAACTAGCATTATACTAAGCAATATACTGATGTAATCTCATTTATTCCAGAGCTAAGCTTCTTAGTCACTATAATTACACATTTTTCATTTGTTCTTTTTGTTGTTGTAGTTTGTTTTATTTAAATAGGTGTAATAATTTTGTATGTTATTTCCTGGTTCTGTTTGTTCCACACTACGTAAGTTTTCATAAGTTTTCTCTTGCTTCTCCAACTTTTTCCATATCCATAATTTCTTTTGGTTCAGTAATACTCTATTACATTCATTTACTACAATTTGGTTACATATTCCTCAATTTGTGGGCATCTATCTACTTTGTTTCCAGTTCTTTGCCACCACAAAAGTACTGTTGTAAATATTGTGGTGTATATGAGATCTTTCTTTCTATTTTCTTCCTCTTTGAGATTGATCACTAACAATGGGATCTTTAGGTCAAAGGATATGGACATTTTTGTAAACATTTTTTTTAAGCACAATTATAAATTGCTTTCCAGAGTGGCTGGACCAATTCATAGCTGCAACAATAGTGTATTTATATATCTGACTTTCTGCTCCAACCTTGACAGTTTCTATCATATATGCTATTTTTTTTGAGGTGAGGAGAAATCTTGGGGTTATTTTGACTTGCATTTCTCTATTTAATAATTTGAAGTAGTATTTTATATGATTGCTTATAGTTTTTAATTCTTTTGAGAACTGTTTGTTCATATCTTTTGACTACTTATCCATTGGGAAAAAACTTTTAATGTTCTATATTGTGCTAATTCTCTATAAGTCTTGGCTCTTAGACCCTTATCAGATCTAATTAATACAAATTTTTCTCCTAAATCATCTGCTTCTCTTTGCATTAATTTTATTCTTCCAAAGATTTTCAATTTCACATAACTGAAATTTTCTATTTCTTCTTTTATGATCTCCCTACCCCAAATACCTTTAATATCTATCCCCTATTTCAGATATTTGAGTCACTCAATCCCGTCAGAACAGTGTTAACTTGTCTGGGGATTTCTTTGATATATATGATCCATTCTGGTGGCTTTCCCTATCTTTATTCTCATCAGTACAATTTCTACATCTTCTATACACACTTCTAGAATGTAATAGTGAGGGTCCAAGTGCGGTGATTTTGCTGTCTTTGATTGAGAAAACAATTGATTATAATATTTTTTGCAAATCTTTTCATTTTTTCTTCTGTTTGTTGCCTTCTTTCCATTTTTATCCTTAAATATCCTAAAAATACCCATGCTTACTTGGATATCTTACCAAGTTTTCTTTAAACTGTTTTAATGATCCACTGTTTCCCTCTAATTTATACAATAATATAGCTCATGACCATCAAATAATATAGCTCATGACCATCCATAATTTTTTAAAAAATCATTTTTAGAAACAAGTTTACATTCTAACCTGGTGTTATTTCGGAAGCCATCTCCGACATGAAATTCAGATGTTTGTTGATTAAGGTACTTTCTGGACTCTTTTGTTTTCCTGGTCATGGTGACTAATTTACGTTGGTTAAACTTCTGGATAAAATAATTATAATTGGTGTCAATGCTATTTCTATTATCCATTTCCTATTTTTGATGGTCATGTATCTGCTTAAATAGCTCAAGATTAAGTTGCTTCAATTGCTTGGCATCTTTTTCTTATTTTTTTGCTTTGCTTTTATTGATTTTAATCTTAGATACCATGAGTTGATGGTCTGATTGTACAAAGTACCCCTGTATTCAGGCATAACTCCTACATCAATAACAACTCTTTTCCTCTTAGTAAAAATATGATCTATTTCATTCTTTATGGTATACTTTTGTGCTTGCTGTATCTAGTACCAACCAATTATTTTCTTGAGTATTTATGGAGCGCATACTAGGTGCCAGGTACTATGTATGTTTAGTTCTGGGGCTACAAAAAAGAAAAAAGGCAAAGATGGTCTGTTTCCTCAACTCAAGGGACTGACAATTTTATAGGGGAGGCAACATGAAAACAACTACACACAAACAAAATATTTACAGAATAAAATGGAGATAATCTCAAAGGGAAGGTACTATTACCATTAAGAGAAACAAGGAAGCAGGCCTCCTTTTGAAAGTATGACTTTAGCTGAAGGTTGAAGGAATACAGGGGAAATGAGGAAGAAGAGATGAAGAGGAGAGAATTCCAAGTATGGGAGATAGCCAGTGAAAATTTACCCTCAGGAGATGCCTCATACTTTACTAAGAAAATCAAGGTCCCTCATCCCAGCTACCTCTTCTAGTCTCCTCCTCAGACAATCCCCTATGTTACTCTCCACCCCCGCCCCCCCCATTTCTTCTTCTGCTCCAGTGTCTGAAGAGATGATGGCCCTTCTCACCAAGGTTAACCCCTCAACACAAAACTTTGATCCCATCCTTTTCTGTCATCTCCAACAGATTTCCTATTCTCTGCCACCCCAAATCTCCTCTCTCCCCTAATTTCTGGTCTCTTCTTTTCTAGTTGTTGCTTCCCTACTTCCTATAGACAAACGGAAATCTGTCCCATCCTCCAAAACTTTCACTCTATTTTACTAGAGGCAGCTAGGTGGTGTAGTGGATAGAGTGCTGGGAACTCATCTTCCTGAGTTCAAATCTGGGCTCAGACACTTACTGTGTGACCCTGGGCAAGTCAATGAACTATTTGTCTCAATTTCCTCTTTTGTAAAATGACCTGGAGAAGGAAATGGCAAACCACTCCAGAATCTTTGCCAAGAAAACTCCAAAATGGGGTCATGAATAGTCAAGCATGACTGAAACAACAACAATATCCTACTAAGTCCTCAAGCTATCCTCTATGTTTCTTCTTTTTCATAACCAAATAAATAGAAAAAAGCTGTTTCTACAAGTCATTGTCCTCCTTCACATTTGCCTCTGCAAAGAGACTTCTGACCTCATCATTCTTCTATTGAAACTGCTCTCTCCAAAGTTACCAATGACCTCTTAATTTAAAAAATCTAATGACCTTTTTTTCACTTCTAATCTATCTTGACCCCTTTGAAGCATTTGATACCATTGGGTATCCTCTACTCTTGTCTTTGGGCTTTTTTTTCTCTTGGTTCTCTTCATTCTTATCTGAGCACTCCTTCTTAGTGTGGGATACTCCATCCATATCATGCCCTCCATCTGTCACTATATCCCAAAGTCCTATTGCAAGCTCTTTCTCTTTTCCCTTTATACTGTCTCATAGAATGACTTCACTAGAAATCATGGGTATAGTTATCTCTATGCATACAAGTCCCTGATCCATATATGTCCAGCACTATAGTATCTCTCTCCTGAACTCCAGTCCACATCACCAATTGCCTATTTCAAACAAGATGTTCACTAGGGAGCTCACACTTAATTATGTATAAAAACAAAACTCATTATCTTTCCTGTAGAACCCACTTCTGTATTGAACTTCCTTATTACTGTCAAAGGCACCATCATTCCTCCTAGTCACTCAGGTTGAAACCTCAAAAGTCATTCATTACAGTCCATGTCTCAGGAAGAATTCCTTCTGTCATGTATACAAAAGATAATGAATTCAAACTCTAACTGTAGTTCTTTATATATTATTTATTAAATAAAACGAAGAAACCTTTCCTAATATTACCGGCATATGATTTATTAAGAAAGAAAATTAATAATAAAGCAAAGGCAAATTATTTACAATTCTTTGCTTATGAGAAAGTTCATAGCCATCTCAAACCTTCAAAATAATAGTAGATGACTCTTCTTCACTTTCACAAATGTAATTTCACCATTTAATTTATTTTGGATACTGATTAAAGTTTCTTAAGAATCTTCATATTTCTTTTCAACAGTTAAATTCAATCTCTCAGGAAAAGTTAGACTAAGTCTTTTTTCTTTATCCTTTATTGAGTCATCATAGAAAACAGTCTTTTGAGTGTCTACTATAACTGCCAATTCCTCATCAACACACATAAAAATCTCTTTATGATGCTCTTTCCAGTTCCACAGTAAAAACGATTCTGACGAGGAAAAAGTTCATCTTCATCTTCTTCCCCTGTTTTCTCTTCACATTCTTCATGCTACTTTATAGATGAAAGATAAAACATATACATTCTCCCTGACGTCACAGGGAAAAGCACCTTATACCAAAACATTTTTGTTATGCCAGCCCAAACTGCCTTGCCTATAGCATTCCATTTGTTTTTTAAAGACATAGTAACAATATCTATAGTTTCCATGGGAGAACCCAGTAAAAAAGGTGTTGAACAGAATAAATACAAGATGGCTTATGGAAGGAGGGCACTAAAAGTTAAGGGCTTCAGGAAGTGCTTAAGTTGAGCCCTTTTTTTTTTTTTGGCTTTTTGGAGGGGGGCAAGGCAATTGGGGTTAAGTGACTTGCTCAAGGTCACACAGCTAGTAAGTGTTAAGTGTCTGAGGCCACATTTGAACTCAGTTCTCCTGACTCCAGGGCTGGTACTCTATTCACTGAACCACCTAGTGGCCCCTTAAGTTGAGTCTTAAAGATGTTAGTAATTTGGGGCAACTATGTGGGGCATATTGAGCATTGGCCCTGGAGTCAGGAGGACCTGAATTCAAATTTGACCTCAGACACTTTCTAGCTGTGTGAGCCTGGGCAAGTCACTTAACACTGATTACTTCAAAGATAAAGGAAAAAAAAACTAATGAAGTAAAAGTATCTATGAGCCATAGACAAGGAAGGAACATTTTCCAGGTATGAGGGATGGTCAATGTGAAGGTATAAAAATGGGATAACTATCCACCCATTGAGTTTGTGCACTTTAGTAGATGAACAAGATAGAAATACAGATAACTTTAACATAGTCTAGAAAGGCACAAAACAAAATAACATGGGAGAGGTAAGTTCCTCACTGATGAAAGGAAATAGGAAAGGCTTCCTGGGGCAGGTCCCATTTAAGTTGAGCTTTAAAGGAGGAATAGAAATTGAATAGGTAAAGAGGTTGAATGAGGACATTCCAGGAATAAGAGGATTATGAAAGGGGGCAACTAGGTGGTGCAGTGAATAGAGCACCAGCCCTGGAATCATGAGGACCTGAGTTCAAATCCAGCCTCAGACACTTCTCACACTAGCCCTGTGACTTTGGGCAAGTCACTTAACCCCAATTGCCCTCCAAAAAGAAAAAAAAAGAAAAAAGAAAAAAAAGGATTATGAAAAAGAAGATATGGAATGATGAGAAGGTAGAGAGTGCTTAAGAAGCAAAAAGTAGCCCAGGGGGGTGGCTAGGTGGTGCAGTGAATAGAGCACTGGCCCTGGAGTCAGGAGTACCT